>JAHUYU010000071.1:0-16000 GCA_030439765.1 Tripidium arundinaceum | reverse complement strand
CTGGAGCAGTCTGTCATTATCAGTTCATATCTTGGTTTCTGGTCATCCAAAAATCATGAAAAATTTATGGATGAAAGTAGATTTCTGTATCTCTCACATGCAACTGGAACCACCTCAATATCTGTTACGGTTTGAGATATAGCTGTTGCAAGGTGATGTTTCTGTGCTGTCAGAATTCTGGAGCAGTACTGTTTGTAATCTGTATTTGTCCAATTTAGCTTCAGAATCTGGGAATGTGTTCTTAACGAAAACTGTAGAGCATTTCATAAGCTTTCCAGAAATGTAAAATATGAACTCAGATGGTAAACAGAGAGCGAGTTACATCTGTTTTACTGTACTGCTATATGATCATCTCACCAGAACAATTTCAGTTGCTTATACCATGTTACATTTTATAATCAGTATACCTATGGTTATGAGAGCTCATATATGTAGTGTATACCTGAAACAGATGGTTAACACCAGGAGGACCAACCAAGGGGGTGAGAACCTGCCACCGCCACCACCTATCACCATGTGCCTGCTGGGTTGATGAAACTGAAGAAGAAGGAGTTCCTGGCTCTCAAGTAGCGAAGTATGTCTGTTGCAGAGTATCATGACAAGTTCATACAATTGTCACGATATGCACCTACTGAAGTGGAAGATGATGACAAGAGGCAGGAACTTTTCATGGAGGGTCTGAATGATGGTCTCCAGTACCAACTATTGTCTCATACCTTTGCTAAATTCCAACTACTGGTGGACAAAGCCTTGGTCATTGAGAGCAAGCACCGAGAAATGGAAGAGAAAAAGAGGAAGTTCTAGGGGCAACAGTCCGGGAGCAACACTCGTTTCCGCACTGCTTCTCAGCAAGCTTACCCACAGCAGTGCTATCAGGGCCAATCAAGCCTGGAGAGGATCAGTTGAATGGTTGAAGATAGGTGGATGCCCCTTTAGGAACTCTCCCCTCTTATCTCTGACTTGAGGGGGTGCATTTCCATTCCCATTGTTCTGCATATTCTGAATGTTTTGGGTCAACTGTTGCATCAACTGAGTTTGCATCATCATCAACTGCTCCATGGTGATAGGTGGTGGCGGTGGCAGGTTCTCACCCCCTTGGTTGGTCCTCCTGGTGTTAACCATCTGTTTCAGGTATACACTACATATATGAGCTCTCATAACCATAGGTATACTGATTATAAAATGTAACATGGTATAAGCAACTGAAATTGTTCTGGTGAGATGATCATATAGCAGTACAGTAAAACAGATGTAACTCGCTCTCTGTTTACCATCTGAGTTCATATTTTACATTTCTGGAAAGCTTATGAAATGCTCTACAGTTTTCGTTAAGAACACATTCCCAGATTCTGAAGCTAAATTGGACAAATACAGATTACAAACAGTACTGCTCCAGAATTCTGACAGCACAGAAACATCACCTTGCAACAGCTATATCTCTCAAACCGTAACAGATATTGAGGTGGTTCCAGTTGCATGTGAGAGATACAGAAATCTACTTTCATCCATAAATTTTTCATGATTTTTGGATGACCAGAAACCAAGATATGAACTGATAATGACAGACTGCTCCAGAAAAACAGAATTTGGGAACAAGATATAAACAAACCCACTATTTATTCATTTGTATCCTTAAATCTTAGTCTTAAACTAGATGATTGTGGACATGCCCACAAATCATCACAATCATAACAAAAATCCAAATCAAACATTATTCATTATTACAAGCATCCAACCACTTAAGTGACAAATGTTCAACTATTGGAAAAGTAAAACTAAACACACTCTCGCATATGTCTACGCGTGTTTATTACATATGGGTGAAGCCTCCTAAGGGTCAATGTTGGTGCTGGTATTGGGATCTCCATGGCCTCCTCTATTCCTCGGGGGTGACTCAACAGTGGTACGTGGCGCCTCCATATCAGGACCACCGAGCAGTCTTCTCAGCTCGGCATTTTCCTGGGCGAGCTGCATGTTTATCTTCCCCATGGTATCCAGCTCGTCCAAGGCCTGGTCCAAGCCGGTGTTGACCCGGGCCAAGTACTCCAAGGTTGGCTTAAGTCTGAAGTTCTCCTCCCCCAATGGAGCGGCGATGTTGCATGAAGACTGGCCACTCTGACGGCGAGGAAAATAGCGATCCCCATCCCACTCGATGGTACCGAAGTGGCGGTCGCGTTGGACCATCAGTGCCTGCCTGGCAGCATCCTCAATAGCTGCTGAACGTGTGAGCCTGGCAGTGATGGCATGGTGGATGAAGCGCACCCGACTCCCCTCACGAATGTACACCTCAGTCTCACAGAATCCTGTGTACCTGGGGTGGGTCTAGTGCTCCGTCCTGTACTGTACTATTGCCCTGGGGTAGAAGCGGCGCACGAGGGTAACAAGATTTGGGTGGTAGAAGTCATCACCCTGTAGATCATAATGCAGTTCCACTGTCCAACCTTCAGCAAGGAGAGCGGTATGGCGGTCATCGTCCCCATTACCACCAGCTCCCCCATCGCCTTCATGGGAGCCGTCATCATCACCATCATCATCCGAGTCAGAGTCATCTCCATCGTCAGGGTCGCCAGCTGCCTCCTGGTCACCCTGCTGTGGCTCCTGTATAGGCTCCTCCTCCATGGGCTCCTCATTAGAGTCCTCTAACTCAATGGGCTCCTCCTCAGGCTCCTCATCCATTGGCTCACCCTCAGGCTCCTCATCCATGGGTTGCTCCTCCATGGGCTCCACCTCAAAGTCATCCTCCTCGTCCCTTAGCTGCTGGAGCATGTCCTCAGGTACAGTCTTGCCATAGGTGACCACCACTCGTGGCAGAAGGTAGCCACAGGTGCTCTTGCGGGCGGTGCATTTGGTACGGGCCATCTATAAGATTGAAATGGTTGAGGATTAGAACAAGGATAAATTTTTGCAACAGATAAAAGACAGAATATAAGCAATAATTTTATAATAAATTAAAAACAACAAAGTAAGGGAGATATGAACCTAAAGAACGTCCATTTCTAACTAGGTTGATCGTCCTACAGTCAGGTTTGGCTCTGATACCAATTTGTCGCACCCAGTTTTGATAAACAAAACCAAGTACACTTATATGTGCGCCCAAGAATGTCCAAACACACATATAATAACAAATTGCAAAAATATCAAAGTAAAGTACTTTATTACATCGTTAAATCATCACATCATTGTCACCTAGTTTTGCTCAACAGCAATAATATTACAAAAACGATAACTAGCCCATGCTGCCACAGGGACTCCAACTGGTGGACATCAACTAGTACTCTTGGACATCTTCGGGGAAGTCCTCAAAGCCAACATCTGGTACCCATCCGGGATTTTCATTGAATATAAAGCAAGCGTAAGCGCACCATGCTTAACAAGTATAACAAAGGGGTCTATGAGGCTCAAAGGCTTGACATGGTTTGACTGCAGTTAGCAATTTTAGTTGATCATATTTTATTAAACCTAAATCACTACTTTAGTGAATAAACCAACCCAAGTTATAGTAATATTTAATCAAGATTAAATAATTCCCAAACCATCAAGTAACCACTAATCATGAAGGATCCAGGCCGCTCATGTCCGAGAGCACGGCTGTTATAACAGTTTTAAAGAATTCTGTAGAATTTGTACAACTTTACCCGCCGAGCCGTGATTCCCAATGCCGGGGTTTGCAAAGCCCACATCACCTCTTCCAAGGAAGTGCGGCAAGGTTTCACTACGTAACCCTTCACTAGTCGCTCTAACAAGTCGTAGCCACTAAGGTTTCAGTCGTCTATCCGTATGGAGCCCTCCTCCAGGAGTGGCACACATGGTCGCGGCATAGTACACACCCTGGTAGGAAAAGAGACATACCAACTAGTGCCCCCCTCTTGCCCTTACGGTAAGCTACAGACGAGCTAGAACAATCTAGTTACCAAGTTAAAGTCAGAGCCATTTGACACTTGGGGTTGTACGGAACCTCCTTGGTGGCCGCTTCAGGATTAAGTCCTTAGGGAGAGGCACTAGAACACCAAAACCCAGTGATCTAGCCCCCTGGTCCATGTTGCTAAAAAGCACAATTTTATCGTATTTACATATACCATTAGTCAAATTTAAATTATTCATTTGATATGCGTAGCAGCATCTAACCAACATGCAACCCAAACCATAGGTAACAAGGATATATAGATCAAATATAATCTAGGTACAGTCCTTAAAGGCAAAACAAAATTAGACACATGCATATGTATGAATTAGATAATGTTCATAGGTACAAGGGGCCTTTGTTACACTTTCCTTCCTCAAAGTTGTTTTCCTGGTACTGCTGGTCACCGACTTGCTCCTCAACAAACTCAAACTGCTCGCCTTCTAAACGTATTCCACATCACCATACAAGCATCCACATCAAGCAATACATGCAAACAAATATATTTCTATTAGAACAGTACACCAAACAGTATAAACAGAGACTAAAAAGCTCATAAAACTAATCTACGTACTGCTACGAACACATGAGCGAAAGAATCACTCTAATCGGATTTAAAACATGAAAGTTATGTATAAAACAAGATTCAATGGCATTTCTGTAAATACTGGGACTCATTTTTGAATTAAAACAAATAAAAACTAAATTCTAATGCTGGTTGGACGGCGCGTCCTATTTTCCAAAAAGGCAGGGGCTAAAACAGAAGAAAACAGGACTAAAAACTAATTATTTTGAACTGAATCGGATTGCGGGTTGATTTCGAAAAAACACAGGGGCTAAAGCGAGAAACACGCGCGGTTGGCCGTGGTTGACCGCGTTGCCGGCTGACTAAGGGGCCACATGGCGGCCTCTGATTGGTGTGGTGCACCACACGTGTGGTGCACCGGCGCGTGTGCTGGTGTGGGCCGAGTCCACGGCCCAACCGGTGGACCGGTTACACAACCCCGAAGGGGTATCTAATCTCGGCCATTCAACATCGATCGGACGGCGGGGAAAGAAGGGGAGGGCTCCCGCCGCCTGCACAGTGACGTCGGCGAGGCCACCATTGCTGCTGCCATCCTGAGCTCGCCGGGAAGATGCAAACCGGCGTTCCCGACCTTGGTTCTCAGAGAGGAATACACCTAGGTGATGAGCACGGCCTCGCGAACATGATGAGGCCAAAAATGAGGACGGGGAGCACACCGAGACGACGGCCCCCATGGCGGCGCCATGGCCGGTGGAATACGGAGCTCGCCGAAACGGTGCTCCAGTGCACGAAACGAAAAGGTAGAGGCACGGGAAGGAAGCGGGGTTTACCACGGGCTCGGAGAAGGGGTTCACGGCGGCCGGGCGGGCTCCAAAATGATCGGCGAAGAACAGAGGCAGACTGGAGAGAGAAAACAGCCGCCGGTGAGCACGATATGGGCAAAACTGTGATGAAATCGAGAAAGGAGGTCACCTACAGTCGCGGTGAAGCACCGCAAAACTTCCGGGCACGGCCTCGGCGATGATTGGAGCTCCAAACCAAGAGATTGAGAGTGGAGTGTGTGCGAGCTCGGAACAAAGACCAAAGAACAGAGAGAAGAGCTCGGCAGAGAGATTTATAGGCGAGGGGAGGACGGTAGAAGCCGAAACGATCGCGGCGGTTACTTCGCGGCGTCGCTGCAAGGCTTGAAGGCGCCCCTTGATGGCCTCCATCACTCAGGTCTTCAAAAGGGAAGTGAAGGATACGATTAAGGCCGATGCGGGATTCCAGCGTGAGGAAGGAGAAGGGTGGCCGGCTAACGCCTGGGACCCAGGCGACCGCGAGAGAAGAGAGGGAGAGAGCACGCGTTGGCATGCGGCTGATGTGCGGGCCCCGCCACGCAGCGACAGAAGGAGGGGTGGTGCGCGCGGGTGAACGCGGCCACGCCACGCAGCAGCCTAGCGGACCGGCGCTGTTGGGCTAGGGCGACGCCCAGTTGGGCTTGCGCGCACGCACACGCGAGGGAAATGGGGAGCCGCGGGAGCGGGCTGCTCCACTCGGCCGCCGAGCAGGCCACGAGATGGGCCAGAGCGTCAGCAGCGAGCTGGGCTCTGCGAGCGCGAAAGAGAGGGAAGGGGAAGCGGGCCGGATGACTGCCAATGGCCCAAGGCCGAGTTCCAGGCATGGCAGAAAAAAAAGAAAGGTGGGCTGGCTTTGGTTAAAAGGCTAGAAAGGAGGGAAAAGAAAAAGAAAAAGAAAACCCCCTTTTTTAAAATTTTAGAGCTTTGAAACATGGTCAAATTCAAATGAAATTTGAATTCAACCTCAAACAAGCTAGCCCTACACTCAACCAAAACAATATGATTCGGCATGAATGCAACAAACATGTTCCTAAACCTTATAGTTAATTTTAATTAACCAAAAATTATTATTTGTCCTAGGTTAAGATGCATAGAAAATTAAATAAGTGCTTAATTTAATTACTAAATTGCAAATAAACTTTTAGGGTGTTACAGTGGTGTACCACAGTGATTTCTCACAAGATTCCACGTCCTTCTAAACTATCACATGGTGTGACTCTAAGGTATTTGTCAGTCGGAAAAAGGTGTTCTTTGGAAAAATGAATGTCTGCAAAAGAACTAGACATGATATTTATTCCAACTGTAGGATTATACAACGTATCTACCACGTGATCTCGGATTATGCAAGGTATGGTCAAAGAAGGGGCTCGAATCTAGATTTCTTTCGACAAAGATTCTACCTCGTCTAACCATTCGTTACTCATTAACACGGTCAACTCTCTTACAGACTGTCTAAGATATTCCTCATCTAAAGTGTCTGGCTCAGTGACCGTTGTTTTAGGTTTTCTTTGGCAGGTATAGTTTGAAGTGTTACCGAAACTTTCAAAGAGATCATCTTCAAAGAACAGAAAATCGGAAGGTTCGAACACTTTATTTGGATTTTCAACCAAAGGTGAGGATTTTGCTTCAGGAATTTGGGATTCGTTTTGGGTTAAAGCTACTTCCTCAGTTTGGGGTTTGGGTTCTACACGGAGAGGTTCTAGAGGTGGAGGATTCTCGGCGATTCGATCTAAAAGAGCTTCTCCTTCCTCTGTGGTTTTATGCGCGAACGATCCTCCAGCAGATATGTCTAAGAATAGGGCAGACTCCTTGGTTAATCCCAACCAGAAATGTTGTAATAAAACGTGGTTTGGGATGGAAAGGTCTGGGCCAGAACATGATAAAGTTAGGAATCTTTCCCAGGCTGCACCTATGGATTCCTTCTCGTTTTGGCGGAAGATGAGTATTTCTTGTCGCAAGGAAGCGATTCGAGATATAGGGAAAAACGCAAGACATAATCTGTTCCTTAGTTCTTCCCAATCTCCAACTACCTTCCCTACATTATGGGTGTACCATTGTTTCGCTCTCTCATCTAGAGAAAAGGGAAACAACTTCCACTGAAGTGTTTCTTGTGACATGCTTGCGATTGTTAGGCATGCACAGAGCTGCTCAAACTCCCGTAAATGGTGGTAAGGATTTTCGTAATCAAATCCTAAGAAGGATTACTCCCGAACCATGGCTATAAAGCTGGGATGGAGTTCAAAGCTAGTGGCCGTGATCGATCTAGACGATTGTGGTGGCTCTAAGAACTCGCCCTTTGGAACGGAAAGGTTTTGGATGGATGGTTGTTCCATGTGTAAAATGAAAGGAAAAGAGGGTAAATGATACATGGGTGGACTCGGTTTGGAGATAAATACGACAACCATTCCCCGGCAACGGCGCCAGAAATGTTTGTTGGTATTTCTTAACGTATGCAGAAAGATTCCGAAAGCGCACGGAACTACCGTTGTAGCACTTCACCTAGAGTATTCAAGGTATCGTAATCCTCAGGGAACGAATGTCTTAATTATTCCTAACGAGTTCTCCCAATTGACTAGAAGATTTAATAATAAGTAACAAGTTTTATCTCTAAACAAAGTATTTAATCAGATTGACTATAGTTACGATTTACTTGCTTCAGGCTCTGGCTTAGACATGGTCTGCCAAGTCCCTCCAGTGTAAATCTCTACTCCGTAACCGGATGTGGGGGAATACAAGGGATGAACAGGGTTGTCACCACCTGCCACCTACCCCTCTACCGTGGATTACACAGCAAACGAAGGTAATCTCTAGCCTAGACACCACGTCTATGCTATTAATTACTATTCTAGTAGTGCGCCGGGTCTCCCCTACCTACTAGAATATCTGCTACTAGAATAGACGACGAACCCACAAGTAAATAATAACTAGAATCAAATGAATCAAATGCTTGAAATAAAGATAAACACGAACCTTGTTCTCCAACTAGAACTTGGATCGTAGAGGTACAAGTAGAAGAAGCCGACAAGCCCGACGATCCTTCTTGAAGATGAACTAGAACTAGAAGTCTTGAAGAGGTAATCGATAACTCTGGTACTACTTCAACTCGTCCCTCTCTTGCTACTAATCTAATGATACAATGTGGAGTTCTATATCTTCTAATCTAAAGTTGTTCCTCTATCCTATTCATCCCCCCTTGAGAAGGATTTCAAGTCTTCTTTAAATAGTCATGCCAAGGCGGTGAAGAAGCGTATACCCCACGTAGCTGACCTTAGGAACCGTCAATGAACCGCCACGCGAAGGTCGGTCACCAGAGGCGGTGCCAGGGGGCGGCTGCACCAGGGGGTCGGCCGACCCTCTGGTGGCTCCTCTCGCCACCAACTTCGTCTGGTGGGTTCTTAGATGGGCCTGGACTTCTTCCATGTCGGTTATTCACCTTGGATCGGGCACGAAATTGCCTTCTCTTGATTTCTCCACATTTATATTGGGCCAGAAAGATGAATTTAGTTATTTTAAGCCCAACTATGTATGCTTTTCCATTATTCCTGCACAAAATACATAATACACCAAAACTAGTGGAAATAGTTAATATAAACACCTATCACTATAGTTTGGTGATCATTTTATATTAATTTTAGATAAACGTTGGCGTAAATATTAGTCATTAGTAACCGCCAACACTTGGCAGAGATGAAAACTATGGGATAGTTTCATGGTTGGGACTGCCCTTAGTCCATTGTTCACTTGGACCCTTCTCTCCCATTCCTCTTCTTCCATCTCTTGGTTCATCATTTACTTCAATCCTTCTTGTTTTCACGGTCGTCCCTCACTCCTATTCCTCTTTCTTCTGTCCTTTGGTCCGTTGTCTCTCATTTAGTTTGAAGTTGCAAAACCTTCACTGGCATCACATCACTCATGTGGTGGCCTGGTCGGCCGAACTTGTGGCCACGCACGTCATGGCTTGGAATGCACATATGTGTCTAGTCTTCCTCCTTTCTTTAATAATCTCACAACAATGTAGACAATAGACACCTATTTAAGCTAGGGTAAAGTACATTTTTGAACGTCCAACTTGCACATCATTATGATTTTCAACCTTGAACCACGAAACCAGGTAGCACACACCCTCCTGCTACAACTAGACGAAACCATCCCCAAGCCGGTACAAAGTGGTTTCAAAAGCGGGCTTTGTTGATGTGGCATTGTGGTTCCACATGACAACAACCATATCTCCCACCCTCACATTGACAAGCGGGCCACCTCTTTTCTTCCCTCTTTTCTCTCTTCCCTCATCGCTCTCTCCTTGTCTTGCCACCATCTTCTTGCACCTCGTGGATCTAGCCATGTCACCACGCGCTCGACTGTCTCTTGCCCCTATTACCACAAAGGTTAGCTAGTCGTCGAGCTCCACCTTCCACCACTAGTGCTAATGCCCCCCCCCGCAAACTCAGCCACACCGCCATCACCCCGCAAACCTAGCTGTGCCACAACTCAGGCCAAAGCGAGAGAGGAGCAGGCCGTCAAAGAGGAAGGATCACGTAGGGGCCTCTTGTCTGCCACCTCGTCCCCATAGTGCTGTCCTCCTTCAACTTCTACGCTATACCGGGCACTTCACCGACGAGCCTGTTGACACCAGAGGTGGCACATAGGATAAACCGCAAGCACATGGTTGTCAAGGTAGCTTTCACCTAGGAGTATTCCAAGGTTTCGAATTTCCACGGGGAACGTGAAGTGACAAGAGTAAGCTATCCGGAGGCCTAGCCGTAAACACAGGCAAGCTATAGCCTAAGCACCACACTTAATCTATAGGTTCACTACTCTGATCCAGATCCTGATGAAATAAGATTAGAGCACTCTAACCAAGTGGTGAAACCCATAAACAATAGTAATATAACAACATTTAATTAATGCGAAAGATTAGAGTTACCATAGAGGATCCCGGATTTCACTCGATCGGAGTTGCATCCACCGAGGTACAAGTGGAAGAGGTTGTCGACAGGCCTGCTCCTCTCCAAGCTTCTCCTCACTCTCTCCCTCTCTTCTAATTCTAAGGATATGGCTTTGCCTAAGCACAACTATACTAGTGCTTGCTTATTCTTGGAGTTGATGATTCACTTGGCGCCAACACCCCCTTTTATAGTGTAAGAGAGGGTAGGGGGTACTTGTAGGTGTGGCAGAGGTGGTGGAGCTAGTTTGATGGGGTCGGGCGACGCCCCTAGGGTTGGCCGACCCTAGGGTGGCACCGCCATGCCCATCAACGGCTTGGCTCTCCTCCTAGTGGCGGTTGGTGCTTGTCCTAAGGCGGTTTGAGGTTGGTTGAGCTCTGGAGTGTATGACCTTGGACCCATCAATCCTTGGGAGGCTCTTTGGTGACCCTTGGATCAAATCAACATGAATCAATGTGCCACAATGCTCCAAAGTGTGTTTCTTGGCTTTCCCACGGATTGGTGATGTGGTAGGGGGAGAGGGGGCATCGGGCGATGGCCAGGTATGGTCGGCCGACCCCACCAGGTAGGCCCTGGCCCCCCTGCTATGTTGGATGCCTTCTAGAAGCCTTGTGTTGATGTATTTTGACCATTATGCCCCTACATACACAATTATCCATCTACAAGTGGAACCAAGTGAAATCATAACATTAATGTTGCTTTTATGTTAGTTCTATACTCAAATTGTTTACATGTTAATGGTTAGATTTGATGTTTAAGGACCATCAACAGAGCCTACCTCTCCTTTTGTAGTGCTCTCCACGAACATCATAGTGTCGTCTTCCACCTTTGGGCCTGCCTTCAACAACAACGAGCCCTTACTTGCTCACTGCATCGGCCACTTCACCGGTGAGTCCAACATGAGGACATCGAGGTGGTGATGAGAGATAAGGGAAGGAAAGAGAAGAAAATAGGTAGGGCCCACCTATTAGTGAGAGAGGAAGATAGGGTAGCTGTCATGTGGGACCCACGATTTCACATGAGAAAGAACCATTTGGAAACCATTTTGCACTTGCTTAGTTATGTTATATGAACACCCATTTCAAGTCATGGACTTGAACTTGAGTGGAGATGTTTCACCCGCTATGCCAGAACACACAATCACTACCGGAGCATCAGTGCCGGGTGTGCTTGAGCCGGCAGTGACTACTAATCACTATCGGGTGGTAAGGCGATGATCTAGAAAATTGGCAGGAAGGTAATCACCCGGCAGTGATCGCGCCTATCGCTGCTGGCTAAGACCACCACCCGACAGTGATATATCACTGTCGGTTCAAGCTACGAGCCAGCAATGATAGGTACCATATCATTGCTGGTTTATGCTATGACCCGATAGTGATATATCCCTGCCAGGTCAAGCCACAACTCGACAGTGATATTTTGCATATCACTGTTGGTTTACGTTCTGGCCCATCAGTATTAGTTCTTTTCACCCGATGGATCCACCTAACTATCACAAAATTGATTCTCCACCATTGATCCCACCTACCACCATTGCTTCTGGTTATAAAAGCGGTGTCCTGATGCCTCCACGACCAAAGATGAGGTCCCCCCTGCCGGGTGATTTACTATGAAAGATACCTCATCATAATGTTGCCACTTATAGTATCCACATATATGGGCTCTTTTATTGGAGAGAGTCCTACACACACATAATTATCCATCTACAAGTGGAACCAAGTGAAATCATAACATTAATGTTGCTTTTATGTTAGTTCTATACTCAAATTGTTTACATGTTAATGGTTAGATTTGATGTTTAAGGACCATCAACAGAGCCCACCTCTCCTTTTGTAGTGCTCTCCACGAACATCATAGTGTCGTCTTCCACCTTTGGGCCTGCCTTCAACAACAACGAGCCCTTACTTGCTCACTGCATCGGCCACTTCACCGGTGAGTCCAACATGAGGACATCGAGGTGGTGATGAGAGATAAGGGAAGGAAAGAGAAGAAAATAGGTAGGGCCCACCTATTAGTGAGAGAGGAAGATAGGGTAGCTGTCATGTGGGACCCATGATTTCACATGAGAAAGAACCATTTGGAAACCATTTTGCACTTGCTTAGTTATGTTATATGAACACCCATTTCAAGTCATGGACTTGAACTTGAGTGGAGATGTTTCACCCGCTATGCCAGAACACACAATCACTACCGGAGCATCAGTGCCGGGTGTGCTTGAGCCGGCAGTGACTACTAATCACTATCGTGTGGTAAGGCGATGATCTAGAAAATTGGCAGGAAGGTAATCACCCGGCAGTGATCGCGCCTATCGCTGCTGGCTAAGACCACCACCCGACAGTGATATATCACTGTCGGTTCAAGCTACGAGCCAGCAATGATAGGTACCATATCATTGCTGGTTTATGCTATGACCCGATAGTGATATATCCCTGCCAGGTCAAGCCACAACTCGACAGTGATATTTTGCATATCACTGTTGGTTTACGTTCTGGCCCATCAGTATTAGTTCTTTTCACCCGATGGATCCACCTAACTATCACAAAATTGATTCTCCACCATTGATCCCACCTACCACCATTGCTTCTGGTTATAAAAGCGGTGTCCTGATGCCTCCACGGCCAAAGATGAGGTCCCCCCTGCCGGGTGATTTACTATGAAAGATACCTCATCATAATGTTGCCACTTATAGTATCCACATATATGGGCTCTTTTATTGGAGAGAGTCCTACACACACATATTTCATTATGTGTAGTCACGATGATGCACACGAGAGGTACTAGAAGAATGTTTGTGAAGATGGAGAGCCATGTTGAAGGTTGGGTGCTATTAGCAATATATTGCTTCTCGGGGCACTGGTTGGTTGTCGGACTGCGTTCGGCCAGCGGTGCGGAGTTGTTCATCACGCCTCCAACGGTTGTCAATGTGCGTTGAGCCAGCATCGGTCACTTGCTCATCACGGGCTCCAAACCCTTGTGCACCCTAGTTGGCTCTCTCTACCCTCTCCGACATGCTCTTGCACCTTTGAGACCCCAATCGGGTGCTAGAAGAATGTTTGTCAGGTGGTTATATTGTAATGTGTTTGTAGACTTCGATGGTAACAACACTCCAGTTGGTAAAATGTAGTAATAATATATTTGTAGTCTTCGTATTGTTTTTGTAGACTTCAAATGATTCACTATTTTCTATAGTCTAAATTATTATTGAGTGTGCGTAGTGTCACTACCGCTCGGTTTACAAATTGCACCAGAGTGTTTCATAATTTTTAGAATTATTTTGAATCATTCTAGCTATAAACTTGGATGGATACACATTGTGTAATAGAACATTTAGAGCCTCGATATGATGTAGAAAATCCCAAATAGCACTAAACAAACTAAACCTACAATTGACTTCGACAGAACAAGGATTTTGCCTCCAATTCCAACTAATAGAGACAAATTCTTCGCGACTTCTTCATCGATGGGGTTCTTCCAATTCACCTCTTCATGCACATCAGGTGCACTCTCATCAACCTCCTCTGCCACCTTTTTTAGCAGCTTAACATATTCTTCCTCCCAGCACCGGCCGTCGCATCCACTACTATCCCACTGAAATTAGAACACCAAATCAAGAACTTCGAATCAAAATCATCAAAAAAATGGTTATAAATCATAAAAAACGCAGCCAACAAGACCATCCTTGCATAGGTTGGAACGAGAGTGCAGTCGTAGTCTTCTCTATACATCGCTCACATCAAATCACCTTGTTTGTAGCCTAAATAAAGGATAGTAGCAATAGATTTGGTTAGTCAGATGCACGCTTTCTCCTAGTGGTAAAATTATAAATACGATAACTCTGGATAACCTCCCGGGTGAAGTGCTCATCGATATCCGTGCGCTTGCGGATCATTCTCTGTCTGCGTTAACAAATATCAACAGCATCCCATCCAAGTTCTTGGCCTCGCATATAGTTTGTCAGCGACTGAGGTCGGAACTCCCTCATTACGTGTCATGAGTGCAAGCAGCACACTCTGTTGGAGTTCAGGGTGAAGAAGGAAGGTCCCAACTATGGCCGCATCTTCTACAAGTGTCCGGATCACAAGGTTTGGTCTTGTTGGCTGCGTTTTTTATGATTTATAACCATTTTTTTGATGATTTTGATTCGAAGTTCTTGATTTGGTGTTCTAATTTCAGTGGGATAGTAGTGGATGCGACGGCCGGTGCTGGGAGGAAGAATATGTTAAGCTGCTAAAAAAGGTGGCAGAGGAGGTTGATGAGAGTGCACCTGATGTGCATGAAGAGGTGAATTGGAAGAACCCCATCGATGAAGAAGTCGCGAAGAATTTGTCTCTATTAGTTGGAATTGGAGGCAAAATCCTTGTTCTGTCGAAGTCAATTGTAGGTTTAGTTTGTTTAGTGCTATTTGGGATTTTCTACATCATATCGAGGCTCTAAATGTTCTATTACACAATGTGTATCCATCCAAGTTTATAGCTAGAATGATTCAAAATAATTCTAAAAATTATGAAACACTCTGGTGCAATTTGTAAACCGAGCGGTAGTGACACTACGCACACTCAATAATAATTTAGACTATAGAAAATAGTGAATCATTTGAAGTCTACAAAAACAATACGAAGACTACAAATATATTATTACTACATTTTACCAACTGGAGTGTTGTTACCATCGAAGTCTACAAACACATTACAATATAACCACCTGACAAACATTCTTCTAGCACCCGATTGGGGTCTCAAAGGTGCAAGAGCATGTCGGAGAGGGTAGAGAGAGCCAACTAGGGTGCACAAGGGTTTGGAGCCCGTGATGAGCAAGTGACCGATGCTGGCTCAACGCACATTGACAACCGTTGGAGGCGTGATGAACAACTCCGCACCGCTGGCCGAACGCAGTCCGACAACCAACCAGTGCCCCGAGAAGCAATATATTGCTAATAGCACCCAACCTTCAACATGGCTCTCCATCTTCACAAACATTCTTCTAGTACCTCTCGTGTGCATCATCGTGACTACACATAATGAAATATGTGTGTGTAGGACTCTCTCCAATAAAAGAGCCCATATATGTGGATACTATAAGTGGCAACATTATGATGAGGTATCTTTCATAGTAAATCACCCGGCAGGGGGGACCTCATCTTTGGCCGTGGAGGCATCAGGACACCGCTTTTATAACCAGAAGCAATGGTGGTAGGTGGGATCAATGGTGGAGAATCAATTTTGTGATAGTTAGGTGGATCCATCGGGTGAAAAGAACTAATACTGATGGGCCAGAACGTAAACCAACAGTGATATGCAAAATATCACTGTCGAGTTGTGGCTTGACCTGGCAGGGATATATCACTATCGGGTCATAGCATAAACCAGCAATGATATGGTACCTATCATTGCTGGCTCGTAGCTTGAACCGACAGTGATATATCACTGTCGGGTGGTGGTCTTAGCCAGCAGCGATAGGCGCGATCACTGCCGGGTGATTACCTTCCTGCCAATTTTCTAGATCATCGCCTTACCACCCGATAGTGATTAGTAGTCACTGCCGGCTCAAGCACACCCGGCACTGATGCTCCGGTAGTGATTGTGTGTTCTGGCATAGCGGGTGAAACATCTCCACTCAAGTTCAAGTCCATGACTTGAAATGGGTGTTCATATAACATAACTAAGCAAGTGCAAAATGGTTTCCAAATGGTTCTTTCTCATGTGAAATCATGGGTCCCACATGACAGCTACCCTATCTTCCTCTCTCACTAATAGGTGGGCCCTACCTATTTTCTTCTCTTTCCTTCCCTTAT
>JAHUYU010000090.1:0-11786 GCA_030439765.1 Tripidium arundinaceum | reverse complement strand
TGGGTGAATGTCGATGAGATGCATTTCAATGGGCCAGCCACTTGGTGGTTCCAATCCATTGAGTCCCAAATTCGATCAGTGTCCTGGTCCTCCTTTTGCCAAATGTTGCATGATCGATTCTATCATGATCAATGTGGAGCGTGAATTCGTCGATGGTGAGCTTGATGTTGAGATCCATGGCTCCACGGTGGCGCTAAAGATGGGTGAAATAGTCATGGGAAAGATCGAGATCTAGGACCGATGAATCTGATACAAATTTGTTAGCAACAGCAAGCGGGGAAGAAGACGTCGGCGAGGGGAAGAGGAGAGCAGTTGTCGGAGATAGCATTTATAATTTTCATATCCCTTACAACTCATGCAACTCCACCATCAAAAGCAGCACCACCATAGGAATGCATCAGTCTTACCCAGTTCCCCATTCCAGAATGCAACCACCATCAAAAGAAGCAACCACACCCCCGACAACCTTACCTTGTTGCCTGACTCGCTGGAATCATGGACATCAAATGCCTAAGTAGTGCATCAGTCTTGACTTGCCTCTGCTTCATATCCTCGTCCTTCTTGGCCCTTTCTTCTTCTGCTTCTTGCATTTTCTTCACCATCTCATCCAGTTGTTGTCGCTGAATGTTCACAAGGTCCCTAAGATCAGCTGATGTCTGCTTATCCATCGCCTGTTCTGCTTCTAGCTCACGCCGACTTCCAGCACTGGAACCACCAGGTAAGCTGAGGATCTCCACACTTAGAAGGAATTTGTTCTTGGTTTTGTCAACAAGAACTTCAGAAACAACATCGATGACATACTTTGGTTCACAGCCATCTTCAACAGATTCAGCAATCTTGCACTCCATTTCAACCTAGCAGTGCAAGCGACATTACATGGCCCACTGATCAATGCATACCAATTTAATCTATCATTTGGTTGTGACCTAATTGACAATTTACTTACAATAGCTAATTGTATAGCAGGAGTGAAAGGTCCTAATATGGCTAGAGGGGGGGTGAATAGCCTAATAAAAATTCTACAAACTCACTAAACAAAGTGGTTAGTAAAACAAAAGGCTATAAAATGAGTTTTGCGCTAGCACTACACAAGTGTTGCAAGCCACCTACCCAAGTTTAGTATCTATTATCTCTATGTCACTCAAGCTACCTAGGTTGCTCTTATTCAACTAGAGAACAAGCTACTAAGCACAAAAGAGCTAACCAAGATACAAGACAACTACCACTAAGCAAGTATGAAAGAAGGTAACACAAGAGAAGTAGAAGTGGTGTTATACCGATCGTGGCAAGTGATGAACCAATCAATCAATCAAGAATGCCAATGAAATCCTCGGAGTCAAGATCACACAAGATTTTTCTCCCGAGGTTCACTTGCTTGCCGGCAAGCTAGTCCCCGTTGTAGCGATTCATCCACTTGGAGGTTCACGCGCTAATAGGCATCACACGCCTAACCCGCAACTGGGTGCCGCACAACCAACACAAGATGGGGATCCACAAGCTACGAGCAATCCACTAGAGTTGCCTTTGACGAACTCCTACGGGGAAGGCACAAGAACCCCTTACAATTCCACCGATTGGAGCTGGAGACAAGCACCACCCTCCGCTCAACGATCCTCGCTGCTGCAAGCCATCTAGGTGTCGGCAAACACCAAGAGTAACAAGAGAAACCACAGCGATGCAAGCCCAAGTGCCACTAGATGTGCCAACAGGATGCAAATGCACTTGGATGCTCTCCCAACTCACTAGAATGATGAACAATCAAGCAAGAGTGGTGGGAGTGATGTATCTTAGCTCTAGGGGATGTCAAGTGAAGCAAATGGCCAAGCGAAAGTGCCCAAGGCCGGTCCTTTCCTTTAAATAGACCCCCAAAGCTCAAAGAGGCGTTGGCCCCTTCACTGGGCTGATTTCGAGCTGACCGGACGCGACTGTTGTTGGTATTTCTTAACGTATGCAGAAAGATTCCGCAAGCGCACGGAACTACCGCTGTAGCACTTCACTTAGAGTATTCAAGGTATCGTAATCCTCAGGGAACGAATGACTTAATTATTCCTAACGAGTCTCCCAATTGACTAGAAGATTTAATATTAAGCAACAAGGTTTATCTCTAAATAAAGTATTTAATCTAATTGACTTTAGTTACGATTTACCTGCTTCAGGCTCTGGCTTAGACCTGGTCTGCCAAGTCCCTCCAGTGTAAAGCTCTACTCCGTAACAGGACGTGGGGGAATACAAGGGATGAACAGGGCTGTCACCACCTGCCACCTACCCCTCTACCATGGATTACGCAGCAAACGAAGGTAATCTCTAGCCTAGACACCATGTCTATGCTATTAATTACTACTCTAGTAGTGCGCCGGGTCTCCCCTTCCTACTAGAATATCTGCTACTAGAACAGACGACGAACCCACAAGTAAATAATAACTAGAATCAAATGAATCAAACACTTGAAATAAAGATAAACATGAACCTTGTTCTCCAACTAGAACTTGGATCGTAGAGGTACAAGTAGAAGAAGCCGACAAGCCCGGCGATCCTTCTTGAAGATGAACTAGAACTAGAACTAGAACTAGAACTAGAACTCTTGAAGAGGTAATTGATCTCCGGTACTACTTCAACTCTTCCCTCTCTTGCTACTAATCTAATGATACAATGTGGAGTTCTACATCTTCTAATCTTATGATGATGATCCATTGAGAAGAAATTCAAGTCTTTAAATAGTCACGCCAAGGCGGTGAAGAAGCGTATTCCCTACGTAGCCGACCTTAGGAACCGTCAATGAACCGCCATGCGAAAGTCGGTCACCAGAGGCGGTGCCAGGGGGCGGCCGCACCAGGGGGTCGGCCGACCCTCTGGTGGGTCCTCTCGCCACCGACTTTGTCTGGTGGGTTCTTGGATGGGCCTGGGCTTCTTCCATATCGGTTATTCACCTTGGATCGAGCACGAAATTTCCTTATCTTGATTTCTCCACATTTATGTTGGGCTGGGAAGATGAAATTGATTATTTTGAGCCCAACTTTATATGTTTTTCCATTATTCCTGCACAAAATACATAATACACCAAAACTAGTGGAAATAGTTAGTATAAACACCTATCACTATGGTTTGGTGATCACTTTTATTAATTTTTAGACAAATGTTGGCATAAATATTAGTCATTAGTAACCGCCAACAACTGTTAGGCCGACCGGACACGTCCCATCGCCGGATTGCCGCCACGTGTCCCGGCATGTTCAACGTCGCCCGTTTGATCTCAACGGTCATAAAGCCGCGCACATGGCTTAAGTTACCGGATGCGCCACTAATCCGACCGGACGTCTTGCTCAAACGACTAGACGCGGACCTAGCCAGAGTCTGGTCCAATCCAGAGAGCTCCCCGAGTGCTCAAAATCGACCGGACCGCGTCCGGTCTAGGCGACCGGACTCACCCTCAGCGTCCGGTCCGCACAGCTCACTGGCCAGCATGCCACATCACAGCGACCGGACTCGCACACAGTGTCACCGTCGGGTCCGGTCGTGCACGTCAGCCAGAGTCTGGTCACGTCGCTCGCTCACCTGCACCTAGGGTTAGGTACTGGACGCGTCCGGTCACACCATGACCAGCGTCCGGTCACTCTCTGTCGATACTGACTAGACTTGGTGGACAGAGTCCAGTCCACCCGAGGCCAGGGTCTGGTCCCTCTGTTCTTCTCCTTTTCAACTCCAAAGACTTCACCCTTGTGCGTGTGTGCCAACTCCAAGAATTCCAACACATGTGTACGAGAGTTAGCAACAATATTAAGCCAATTCCCAAGGGTATTAAGTTAGCTCACTAGGTCTAATGCACATGCAACGAGTTAGATCACCTAGTGGCACTTGATAACCGCATCAACTATGATTTCTTCCCTCTTTATAGTATGGCTATCAATCCTAAACACACTCACACCCTCTATGGTGTCTTGAGTGCCAAAACAAAAACCTATTTGATACCTTTGCCTTGATCACAATGATTTTTGTTTTTCTCTTTCTTCTTATCCATGTTAGAGCACTTGATCATCTCTTTTGGTCACCTCCATCACCATGACCATCATCTAGCTTTACCACTTGGTCTTGGACCATCCTAACTTGTCTACAGACTTAGATCAAGGATTAGTCCATAGGTTTCATCAATTAGCCAAAACCAAACTAGGGCTTTCAAGGAGTGAGGGCTTTCTTCTTCTAGCTGTAGTGGCACTCTAAATAAGTCAAGCGCATTTGGTGGTGCATCTTTGTACTTGTCCTCCTGAACAATGAATGAAAACCAAACAATTGAGCATGTTGCCAAGCTCAAGCTACTAACGAGAATGGCATGGAATGACCAAAACTAAGTTGTGAGGACGAGCTATATGCTGGGGCACATCATATAGATGTGGGCACATTGGCAACTAAGCTGCCATTGGCTGGGAAATATCACTATCAAGGACTTAAGGAGGCATGCTTTGAGTTCTTTAACTCTTCGTAGATGGTTAGATGCGGTTACGAGAATGTTCCTCACTGGTAGGCAGACAAATAACCAAGTAATAAGCAAGATATGCCAGAAGGATGAGTGAACGAGGGAATAGAAGCAAATGGCATTTGTAGACCTTTGTGGGATTTAACAGGCCTTGCTGACTGTCTATTGGGTGTGGCAGGTCAGCCAGATTCATCCCACGTGTTAGCAGCACTACTGGTGACACTCCTGCTCACCTAGATGACATTGCTGCTCACTTAGACAGGGAGTAGATTTAGTACCCATCGGCATTGCCAGATGCGGAATAGGGCCACTGCGACAACAGCAAGGAGGAAACCATGGCTTGGCCCAAGAGGAGCACCAAGCCCAGCAATCAAGAGTCTTCGGCCTGAAGTGGCAAGCAGCGTAGTTATAAGGTGGAGTTGCATGAGTTGTAAGGGATATGAAAATTATAAATGCTATCTCCGACAACTGCTCTCCTCTTCCCCTCGCCGACGTCTTCTTCCCCGCTTGCTGTTGCTAACAAATTTGTATCAGATTCATCGGTCCTAGATCTCGATCTTTCCCATGACTATTTCACCCATCTTTAGCGCCACCGTGGAGCCATGGATCTCAACATCAAGCTCACCATCGACGAATTCACGCTCCACATTGATGATCATGACGCCAAGTGGGAGCATCGCTTCGTGGACCTTGACCGTGATCGCGCTTCCTAGGACGCCACCGTCGACAAATATCTGGGTTCCTTCAAGTCCTTCTGCGCCGACCTAGAGTCTCTTCGCGTCGACCACGTTGACACCGAGCACGACGACTAGGTCGCCACCCTAGAGGTCATTGCCACCGATCTCGGTACCTGGCGCCCGGAGGTAGAGGCACTCATCGATGATCCCAAGCTGGAGGTTTAGAAGATTTCGAAGCACTAGGACCACGCAGTGTTCGACGCTTCGTCGCACCAGTCCGGTCTCATCCCTTCCCTAAAGTTGGCGGCCGCGTGCCCACCTGCCGGAATCACCATCAATAGGCCCAGCGTGCACCGCGATGCATCTTATCCATGGGATTATGGGTCCGGAGTCGTCATGACTTGGACCCATAACCTGGTCAAGGGTATGTCCCCGAATCCCATCACCAGTTCACACAATGTTCTCACGAATCCAGGTCGCCCATAGCCCATCACCATTCCCTTGCATCCATAACCAATGCCATAACCCTCTGATCCATCCCATCCACCGTCCACCAATTTCTTACCTAAACTCCCCTTTCCCAAATTCGACGGTGAGAACCCCCCATCTATGGCGTTCCCACTGCGAGAAGTGCTTTTTCATGTGCGGTGTCGACGAGTCCTTGTGGGTGAATGTCGATGAGATGCATTTCAATGGGCCAGCCACTTGGTGGTTCCAATCCATTGAGTCCCAAATTCGATCAGTGTCCTGGTCCTCCTTTTGCCAAATGTTGCATGATCGATTCTATCATGATCAACACGAGGTTCTTATTCGTTAGTTTGCGATCAAATAGCTCACCTTTGTCGCCTACTATGTCTCTCGATTTTCTAAACTTGTGGATCAGTTGGCCACTTACTCTACCACCACCGATCCCCTTTACTACACTATGTGTTTCATTGATGGGCTGCACACACACATTAAGTCAATTGTGTTGATTTAGCATCCCAAAGATCTGGATACTGCGTGTACCTTTGCGCTCTTGTAGGAGGAGGTGGCCACAACTACTTTGTCCAAGTCTTTGAAGCCCAGTGATTGTACTCAGCGTCCAAGTCGCATGCCACTACACTGACTTCCCTATCATTGCTTGTGTCTCCTTGCTCGGACAAGTCGATCCCTACGGCTAGCTACGGGACTTCATCCGGGTCTTCGTCGATGGATGCCAAGCTTTCAGCCCTCAAGTCCTACTATCGTGCTATGGGCTTGTGCTACAAGTGTGGAGCCAGATGGAGCAAGGACCACAAGTACCCAGCGGAGGTTTTGTTGGCTGTCGAAATCATGTGGGATTCGGTGCCTGAATGTGAGATCCCTCTTGTTGTTCTGGATACCTCTATTTCTGAAGACACTCTATTCTTCGCTATCTCGAAGGCTGCTGCTCTGGGTTCCTTGGCTGCTAATAAAGTGCAATTTTCAGTCTCCGTTTATGGGTTACCAACTCTCATCCTGATTGATTCGGGACATGTCTGCATCTTTCATCAGTGCATCTCTGCCGCTCAGTTGGTTTAGGTCGCAGGCGGTGGCATCTTGCACAGTAACTGTATCCTTCAACATGTGTGAACTGGTGATGGGATTCGGGGACATACCCTTGACCAGGTTATGGGTCCAAGTCATGACGACTCCGGACCCATAATCCCATGGATAAGATGCATCGCGGTGCACGCTGGGCCTATTGATGGTGATTCCGGCAGGTGGGCACGCGGCCGCCAACTTTAGGGAAGGGATGAGACCGGACTGGTGCGACGAAGCGTCGAACACTGCGTGGTCCTAGTGCTTCGAAATCTTCTAAACCTCCAGCTTGGGATCATCGATGAGTGCCTCTACCTCCGGGCGCCAGGTACCGAGATCGGTGGCAATGACCTCTAGGGTGGCGACCTAGTCGTCGTGCTCGGTGTCAACGTGGTCGACGCGAAGAGACTCTAGGTCGGCGCAGAAGGACTTGAAGGAACCCAGATATTTGTCGACGGTGGCGTCCTAGGAAGCGCGATCACGGTCAAGGTCCACGAAGCGATGCTCCCACTTGGCGTCATGATCATCAATGTGGAGCGTGAATTCGTCGATGGTGAGCTTGATGTTGAGATCCATGGCTCCACGGTGGCGCTAAAGATGGGTGAAATAGTCATGGGAAAGATCGAGATCTAGGACCGATGAATCTGATACAAATTTGTTAGCAACAGCAAGCGGGGAAGAAGACGTCGGCGAGGGGAAGAGGAGAGCAGTTGTCGGAGATAGCATTTATAATTTTCATATCCCTTACAACTCATGCAACTCCACCTTATAACTACGCTGCTTGCCACTTCAGGCCGAAGACTCTTGATTGCTGGGCTTGGTGCTCCTCTTGGGCCAAGCCATGGTTTCCTCCTTGCTGTTGTCGCAGTGGCCCTATTCCGCATCTGGCAATGCCGATGGGTACTAAATCTACTCCCTGTCTAAGTGAGCAGCAATGTCATCTAGGTGAGCAGGAGTGTCACCAGTAGTGCTGCTAACACGTGGGATGAATCTGGCTGACCTGCCACACCCAATAGACAGTCAGCAAGGCCTGTTAAATCCCACAAAGGTCTACAAATGCCATTTGCTTCTATTCCCTCGTTCACTCATCCTTCTGGCATATCTTGCTTATTACTTGGTTATTTGTCTGCCTACCAGTGAGGAACATTCTCGTAACCGCATCTAACCATCTACGAAGAGTTAAAGAACTCAAAGCATGCCTCCTTAAGTCCTTGATAGTGATATTTCCCAGCCAATGGCAGCTTAGTTGCCAATGTGCCCACATCTATATGATGTGCCCCAGCATATAGCTCGTCCTCACAACTTAGTTTTGGTCATTCCATGCCATTCTCGTTAGTAGCTTGAGCTTGGCAACATGCTCAATTGTTTGGTTTTCATTCATTGTTCAGGAGGACAAGTACAAAGATGCACCACCAAATGCGCTTGACTTATTTAGAGTGCCACTACAGCTAGAAGAAGAAAGCCCTCACTCCTTGAAAGCCCTAGTTTGGTTTTGGCTAATTGATGAAACCTATGGACTAATCCTTGATCTAAGTCTGTAGACAAGTTAGGATGGTCCAAGACCAAGTGGTAAAGCTAGATGATGGTCATGGTGATGGAGGTGACCAAAAGAGATGATCAAGTGCTCTAACATGGATAAGAAGAAAGAGAAAAACAAAAATCATTGTGATCAAGGCAAAGGTATCAAATAGGTTTTTGTTTTGGCACTCAAGACACCATAGAGGGTGTGAGTGTGTTTAGGATTGATAGCCATACTATAAAGAGGGAAGAAATCATAGTTGATGCGGTTATCAAGTGCCACTAGGTGATCTAACTCGTTGCATGTGCATTAGACCTAGTGAGCTAACTTAATACCCTTGGGAATTGGCTTAATATTGTTGCTAACTCTCGTACACATGTGTTGGAATTCTTGGAGTTGGCACACACGCACAAGGGTGAAGTCTTTGGAGTTGAAAAGGAGAAGAACAGAGGGACCAGACCCTGGCCTCGGGTGGACTGGACTCTGTCCACCAAGTCTAGTCAGTATCGACAGAGAGTGACCGGACGCTGGTCATGGTGTGACCGGACGCGTCCAGTACCTAACCCTAGGTGCAGGTGAGCGAGCGACGTGACCAGACTCTGGCTGACGTGCACGACCGGACCCGACGGTGACACTGTGTGCGAGTCCGGTCGCTGTGATGTGGCATGCTGGCCAGTGAGCTGTGCGGACCGGACGCTGAGGGTGAGTCCGGTCGCCTAGACCGGACGCGGTCCGGTCGATTTTGAGCACTCGGGGAGCTCTCTGGATTGGACCAGACTCTGGCTAGGTCCGCGTCTAGTCGTTTGAGCAAGACGTCCGGTCGGATTAGTGGCGCATCCGGTAACTTAAGCCATGTGCGCGGCTTTATGACCGTTGAGATCAAACGGGCGACGTTGAACATGCCGGGACACGTGGCGGCAATCCGGCGATGGGACGTGTCCGGTCGGCCTAACAGTTGTTGGCGGTTACTAATGACTAATATTTATGCCAACATTTGTCTAAAAATTAATAAAAGTGATCACCAAACCATAGTGATAGGTGTTTATACTAACTATTTCCACTAGTTTTGGTGTATTATGTATTTTGTGCAGGAATAATGGAAAAACATATAAAGTTGGGCTCAAAATAATCAATTTCATCTTCCCAGCCCAACATAAATGTGGAGAAATCAAGATAAGGAAATTTCGTGCTCGATCCAAGGTGAATAACCGATATGGAAGAAGCCCAGGCCCATCCAAGAACCCACCAGACAAAGTCGGTGGCGAGAGGACCCACCAGAGGGTCGGCCGACCCCCTGGTGCGGCCGCCCCCTGGCACCGCCTCTGGTGACCGACTTTCGCATGGCGGTTCATTGACGGTTCCTAAGGTCGGCTACGTAGGGAATACGCTTCTTCACCGCCTTGGCGTGACTATTTAAAGACTTGAATTTCTTCTCAATGGATCATCATCATAAGATTAGAAGATGTAGAACTCCACATTGTATCATTAGATTAGTAGCAAGAGAGGGAAGAGTTGAAGTAGTACCGGAGATCAATTACCTCTTCAAGAGTTCTAGTTCTAGTTCTAGTTCTAGTTCTAGTTCATCTTCAAGAAGGATCGCCGGGCTTGTCGGCTTCTTCTACTTGTACCTCTACGATCCAAGTTCTAGTTGGAGAACAAGGTTCATGTTTATCTTTATTTCAAGTGTTTGATTCATTTGATTCTAGTTATTATTTACTTGTGGGTTCGTCGTCTGTTCTAGTAGCAGATATTCTAGTAGGAAGGGGAGACCCGGCGCACTACTAGAGTAGTAATTAATAGCATAGACATGGTGTCTAGGCTAGAGATTACCTTCGTTTGCTGCGTAATCCATGGTAGAGGGGTAGGTGGCAGGTGGTGACAGCCCTGTTCATCCCTTGTATTCCCCCACGTCCTGTTACGGAGTAGAGCTTTACACTGGAGGGACTTGGCAGACCAGGTCTAAGCCAGAGCCTGAAGCAGGTAAATCGTAACTAAAGTCAATTAGATTAAATACTTTATTTAGAGATAAACCTTGTTGCTTAATATTAAATCTTCTAGTCAATTGGGAGACTCGTTAGGAATAATTAAGTCATTCGTTCCCTGAGGATTACGATACCTTGAATACTCTAAGTGAAGTGCTACAGCGGTAGTTCCGTGCGCTTGCGGAATCTTTCTGCATACGTTAAGAAATACCAACAACAGTCGCGTCCGGTCAGCTCGAAATCAGCCCAGTGAAGGGGCCAACGCCTCTTTGAGCTTTGGGGGTCTATTTAAAGGAAAGGACCGGCCTTGGGCACTTTCGCTTGGCCATTTGCTTCACTTGACATCCCCTAGAGCTAAGATACATCACTCCCACCACTCTTGCTTGATTGTTCATCATTCTAGTGAGTTGGGAGAGCATCCAAGTGCATTTGCATCCTGTTGGCACATCTAGTGGCACTTGGGCTTGCATCGCTGTGGTTTCTCTTGTTACTCTTGGTGTTTGCCGACACCTAGATGGCTTGCAGCAGCGAGGATCGTTGAGCGGAGGGTGGTGCTTGTCTCCAGCTCCAATCGGTGGAATTGTAAGGGGTTCTTGTGCCTTCCCCGTAGGAGTTCGTCAAAGGCAACTCTAGTGGATTGCTCGTAGCTTGTGGATCCCCATCTTGTGTTGGTTGTGCGGCACCCAGTTGCGGGTTAGGCGTGTGATGCCTATTAGCGCGTGAACCTCCAAGTGGATGAATCGCTACAACGGGGACTAGCTTGCCGGCAAGCAAGTGAACCTCGGGAGAAAAATCTTGTGTGATCTTGACTCCGAGGATTTCATTGGCATTCTTGATTGATTGATTGGTTCATCACTTGCCACGATCGGTATAACACCACTTCTACTTCTCTTGTGTTACCTTCTTTCATACTTGCTTAGTGGTAGTTGTCTTGTATCTTGGTTAGCTCTTTTGTGCTTAGTAGCTTGTTCTCTAGTTGAATAAGAGCAACCTAGGTAGCTTGAGTGACATAGAGATAATAGATACTAAACTTGGGTAGGTGGCTTGCAACACTTGTGTAGTGCTAGCGCAAAACTCATTTTATAGCCTTTTGTTTTACTAACCACTTTGTTTAGTGAGTTTGTAGAATTTTTATTAGGCTATTCACCCCCCCTCTAGCCATATTAGGACCTTTCACTCCTGCTATACAATTAGCTATTGTAAGTAAATTGTCAATTAGGTCACAACCAAATGATAGTCAATTGGATGCTTGAATAGAGTTGGTTAATAATGTTTTGTCGTTTCTTTTCGATATACCTTTTCCAACATGAAACATCTCGGGTGTATTTTATTTGTGAACTATCCGTGCCATCTCCTGTATTTAGCTGGGCTGGCCTAAAATGTAAGGCCCGCTAGATTACGTGCCTCACAAACAAATTTGATGATCAACAAAAGGGCTACGTGAATAATGGGCTGAGCACAATAAAAAATGAACAACAGGTGGAATGAGCCCAACCTAAATTTGGGGAAAAAAAAAACCAATACTGACGTGTCATGGAGTCAACCACGTCAGATTCCACCTCACCAAACTGACATGGAAGTGCTGACGTGGAACATGT
>JAHUYU010003383.1:0-14451 GCA_030439765.1 Tripidium arundinaceum | reverse complement strand
GGTCAAGATGAACAGAAAACATATAAGAAAACTAAAATGGAGGAATGGCGTCAGATTGACAGAGGCCAGGACCACAAGTGTGATTCAGATGGTGTGAAAGTTCTTGATGAACCCAAAGCTTTGCTTTCAAAGGCAAAAACAATGAAACTATGTGTCAGCAAGAAATTTGGATAATGGAAGACAACACATAATGAAAACTTATTAGAAGGTAATGCGTATCAGACAGATCATACATTAAAAAAAAGAAAAAGGAAAGAACCTTCATCTGAGTAGCTACTGTGATTCTTGTGCTTAGGCTTCAGCTTTTCAGAAATGAGATCAGCTGATTTGCTCACTGGCCTGGGACCATGTTTGCTCACAGAATCTCTCTTGGAACTGTAGCGCATGTCATCAGTAGTTCTTTCATCTCTGATAGGGTCCTGTTGGTTGCTCATAGAAGGAGTCAACGATGGCGTGTGGTAAGAACTCTCAGCCAGATCTTTTCCATTGCTTGGAGCATTTTTCCTTTTCCTACTCCGTTCAAACTGTCCACTTACATTATAGGCGCTGGATGTTGCTGTACCTGTACCTGCAGTATGAGGACTACCTGAATAAAAAGTTGTGGCAGTCACTTGAATGGCAAACAATGCATTCAGAGCCCCTGTTGTTTCATCCTCACTGATGTCACACCTATTCATCCCAGGCCTGCAAATAATTTGAATTATTTTTTAGTAATGGAAAATTTGTGCTCTTATTATACTTATGATCCAAGGATCATATGAACCCCATTCTGAAAAGATACTACATAGCTGTTGCATCTGCACACCTCATTGTACTTACACAGCTCATGGGGCACTTAGCAAAATAGGTAGAGAATTAGAATGCAAGATAATTTCAAAACTACAAGTAGAACGATATTTAGTTATGTTATAAGAAATGTCATTGAGGTATACGTTTAGTTGACTTTCTCTTTTTCTTCAAAATGATAATTGCTTTGAGTATACGCTAATCGGGTAACTGACAACTCACAAAATGTAAGATGTCCATTTATCATGTGCAAACATTGATGCACTGTAAAGAAGGTTAGAAAAATGGATATACGTGGACCACAAAAAAAATCAAGTATTTCGAGCCTAAGCATAGATTTGAACTTACAGCCAGTGAAGCATGGTACATTTCCACTTTTTTGGAAGTATAGAAGGGTTCATTCCATAGGGTAGAAGACGCAATTTCTGGCATATGTCACAGCGTACACAGTGGTCCTCGATCATAACTGGTTCAGGAACAGGATCTGCATTCATAGTTGCTACACTGCTGGTCGGCTGCATATACAACTGTCCGTGCTTTACACTGGCTGGGATTTCCTTCCTTGCAGAACTAACTTCAAACCCATTCTCGTTATTTGTGTTCACCATCTTCTCTTTTTGGCTGGCAGGCACTTGGATGTTAACTTCCTTGTTCATGATTGCACTAGCATCACCTTTATATTTTCTAGTCTTTGTATCCATGGACACCTTTTTCTTACTGCAAGGCTTCATCTGCTTAGCCACATTGCCTCTGAAAGGTCCAGATGGATGAAAAGACTGTGAACGTCCTTCCAATGCTCTAGATACATTTTCCATGTCTAAATGTGTTTCCCAATTCTTTAGCACTGGAACAACTTTATTTCTTAATTGCAGCAAATTGCCATGTAGAGGTGACAACAAGAAGCCTCCAGGAACTGGAAAGCATGTCATGACCTGAAATATGATGCAGAAGAAAAAACAAGCAATTCTAGTTATGGCTTTGCTTGATGAGCTAAACAAATATAACTTGGCCAATAAAACATAATTCACCTGTAGGATAGTCCAAGGTGATTCATTGCTGAACTCAGGAGATAGTCCCCCAAGCCCATCAGGACTCTCCTCCATGGACGAAGGTGAAGAAATATCAAGGCCCAGGCCACTATAGATAACTGCATTTTCTCTCGGCAGATCATTGTTGAGACCAACTTTGGTCTGAAATTTGAGTGACTTTGAGTCACTACCACTAAATGAACTGTCTAAAGAATCAGAACCTGCAACCGATTCCTCATAGTTTCTACTTGGGCATTTTTTCTTCTTGAGTAAATCACTAGCTGAAGGTGCTCCAGAACCGTTATTTCGGGAAATGGGCTCCACAGCTACAGTAGAGGGATTTTGACCCATTCTCTGCATCAGTAAATCATGACATTACCAATACACATGAGTGCACATTCATCAGAGCATATACTTCTTAACAACACAATGAATATCAATAAAAACCTCAGCAGATGGTTGGTAAGGTGATCCTGACGTGCTAATGTTCGCTGCAATGTGTGGGCTTTCGGATTGAGGCAACAGGGGAGAATGCTGATATGTGGGTAAAAATGAACCATATCCACCAAATTTCGACCCTGTCAAAGATTGTGCCCTGCTTAACATCCCTGCCAAATGCATCAAACGAAATTAACCAACAACAACAACTAGCTCTTTACCAAGGTTCTCTATAGAAACTTCTCCTTCGAATTCCTTCTGAAAATGTCCTAGAACATGCTGAATTTTTTCATCCTGGAACCAAATGCAGCACTTCTTAGACAAGAATGCAGCGAAATAGTTGAAAACAGAAGAATTTAGTCAAACGTGTAGATAAGAAGCACTACTCAAATTTGTTTCTGGTATGTGGTCCTGAAGCATTGATTGGTGAGGAACATAACCACTTACTAAACAAGACAGTGTAATCCTAACCAAATTAAAGAAAATCTTATTATCCATGCAAACTAACACCTACTGAGCGCACAAGTCGCAACAAATGTTACACTACCAATCTATTGCACAATGCTGAGAAGAGACATGTTGCAACCCCAAATACCAAATGATACTCAGAATGTAGAAATGGGAAAAAGTTCACACAGTTAACAGTCCTAAATATAAAAGTATCCCTAAACCCTTTAACCCTTGCTAAAAAATTGTACGTCTTCAATTTGTTATGTTTAGCCCCATATGGAAATTGATGGTGGGAGATCAGAGATCACAACTTATAAGGTGGGGCAACCAGCAGCCGCAGCTCTCACCCATCAGGCTAGTATTTTTTTTGGGTTGATTTAGACCTGATCCTTTCGTTGGTTATGGGCTTCGGTGGACCTGGGCCTGCTAGGGCACTGGCTCACGAGTATGGTGAGCTAACACAGTTAAAAATGGCCAACACTACCTTTTAATCACCCTGGATAGCTGGTCTTTTAGCACAGAACAAAAATCAATTAGTGCATATCACTGAGATCATGAAACATCTACCATTCAATTTCCTTGTAGAGATGAAGCCATGAAAACGCTCGGCCAAATTGAAGACGTACAATTTTTTAGCAAGGGTTAAAGGGTTTAGGGATACTTTTATATTTAGGACTGTTAACTGTGTGAACTTTTTCCCATTTCTACATTCTGAGTATCATTTGGTATTTGGGGTTGCAACATGTCTCTTCTCAGCATTGTGCAATAGATTGGTAGTGTAACATTTGTTGCGACTTGTGCGCTCAGTAGGTGTTAGTTTGCATGGATAATAAGATTTTCTTTAATTTGGTTAGGATTACACTGTCTTGTTTAGTAAGTGGTTATGTTCCTCACCAATCAATGCTTCAGGACCACATACCAGAAACAAATTTGAGTAGTGCTTCTTATCTACACGTTTGACTAAATTCTTCTGTTTTCAACTATTTCGCTGCATTCTTGTCTAAGAAGTGCTGCATTTGGTTCCAGGATGAAAAAATTCAGCATGTTCTAGGACATTTTCAGAAGGAATTCGAAGGAGAAGTTTCTATAGAGAACCTTGGTAAAGAGCTAGTTGTTGTTGTTGGTTAATTTCGTTTGATGCATTTGGCAGGGATGTTAAGCAGGGCACAATCTTTGACAGGGTCGAAATTTGGTGGATATGGTTCATTTTTACCCACATATCAGCATTCTCCCCTGTTGCCTCAATCCGAAAGCCCACACATTGCAGCGAACATTAGCACGTCAGGATCACCTTACCAACCATCTGCTGAGGTTTTTATTGATATTCATTGTGTTGTTAAGAAGTATATGCTCTGATGAATGTGCACTCATGTGTATTGGTAATGTCATGATTTACTGATGCAGAGAATGGGTCAAAATCCCTCTACTGTAGCTGTGGAGCCCATTTCCCGAAATAACGGTTCTGGAGCACCTTCAGCTAGTGATTTACTCAAGAAGAAAAAATGCCCAAGTAGAAACTATGAGGAATCGGTTGCAGGTTCTGATTCTTTAGACAGTTCATTTAGTGGTAGTGACTCAAAGTCACTCAAATTTCAGACCAAAGTTGGTCTCAACAATGATCTGCCGAGAGAAAATGCAGTTATCTATAGTGGCCTGGGCCTTGATATTTCTTCACCTTCGTCCATGGAGGAGAGTCCTGATGGGCTTGGGGGACTATCTCCTGAGTTCAGCAATGAATCACCTTGGACTATCCTACAGGTGAATTATGTTTTATTGGCCAAGTTATATTTGTTTAGCTCATCAAGCAAAGCCATAACTAGAATTGCTTGTTTTTTCTTCTGCATCATATTTCAGGTCATGACATGCTTTCCAGTTCCTGGAGGCTTCTTGTTGTCACCTCTACATGGCAATTTGCTGCAATTAAGAAATAAAGTTGTTCCAGTGCTAAAGAATTGGGAAACACATTTAGACATGGAAAATGTATCTAGAGCATTGGAAGGACGTTCACAGTCTTTTCATCCATCTGGACCTTTCAGAGGCAATGTGGCTAAGCAGATGAAGCCTTGCAGTAAGAAAAAGGTGTCCATGGATACAAAGACTAGAAAATATAAAGGTGATGCTAGTGCAATCATGAACAAGGAAGTTAACATCCAAGTGCCTGCCAGCCAAAAAGAGAAGATGGTGAACACAAATAACGAGAATGGGTTTGAAGTTAGTTCTGCAAGGAAGGAAATCCCAGCCAGTGTAAAGCACGGACAGTTGTATATGCAGCCGACCAGCAGTGTAGCAACTATGAATGCAGATCCTGTTCCTGAACCAGTTATGATCGAGGACCACTGTGTACGCTGTGACATATGCCAGAAATTGCGTCTTCTACCCTATGGAATGAACCCTTCTATACTTCCAAAAAAGTGGAAATGTACCATGCTTCACTGGCTGTAAGTTCAAATCTATGCTTAGGCTCGAAATACTTGATTTTTTTTGTGGTCCACGTATATCCATTTTTCTAACCTTCTTTACAGTGCATCAATGTTTGCACATGATAAATGGACATCTTACATTTTGTGAGTTGTCAGTTACCCGATTAGCGTATACTCAAAGCAATTATCATTTTGAAGAAAAAGAGAAAGTCAACTAAACGTATACCTCAATGACATTTCTTATAACATAACTAAATATCGTTCTACTTGTAGTTTTGAAATTATCTTGCATTCTAATTCTCTACCTATTTTGCTAAGTGCCCCATGAGCTGTGTAAGTACAATGAGGTGTGCAGATGCAACAGCTATGTAGTATCTTTTCAGAATGGGGTTCATATGATCCTTGGATCATAAGTATAATAAGAGCACAAATTTTCCATTACTAAAAAATAATTCAAATTATTTGCAGGCCTGGGATGAATAGGTGTGACATCAGTGAGGATGAAACAACAGGGGCTCTGAATGCATTGTTTGCCATTCAAGTGACTGCCACAACTTTTTATTCAGGTAGTCCTCATACTGCAGGTACAGGTACAGCAACATCCAGCGCCTATAATGTAAGTGGACAGTTTGAACGGAGTAGGAAAAGGAAAAATGCTCCAAGCAATGGAAAAGATCTGGCTGAGAGTTCTTACCACACGCCATCGTTGACTCCTTCTATGAGCAACCAACAGGACCCTATCAGAGATGAAAGAACTACTGATGACATGCGCTACAGTTCCAAGAGAGATTCTGTGAGCAAACATGGTCCCAGGCCAGTGAGCAAATCAGCTGATCTCATTTCTGAAAAGCTGAAGCCTAAGCACAAGAATCACAGTAGCTACTCAGATGAAGGTTCTTTCCTTTTTCTTTTTTTTAATGTATGATCTGTCTGATACGCATTACCTTCTAATAAGTTTTCATTATGTGTTGTCTTCCATTATCCAAATTTCTTGCTGACACATAGTTTCATTGTTTTTGCCTTTGAAAGCAAAGCTTTGGGTTCATCAAGAACTTTCACACCATCTGAATCACACTTGTGGTCCTGGCCTCTGTCAATCTGACGCCATTCCTCCATTTTAGTTTTCTTATATGTTTTCTGTTCATCTTGATCAATCCCTATTTTAGTCTTTACCTTTGGATGAGCCTTGTTCCTTTCCATAATACCTCCTGGGCATAAACAATGAAACTATGTGTCAGCAAGAAATTTGGATAATGGAAGACAACACATAATGAAAACTTATTAGAAGGTAATGCGTATCAGACAGATCATACATTAAAAAAAAGAAAAAGGAAAGAACCTTCATCTGAGTAGCTACTGTGATTCTTGTGCTTAGGCTTCAGCTTTTCAGAAATGAGATCAGCTGATTTGCTCACTGGCCTGGGACCATGTTTGCTCACAGAATCTCTCTTGGAACTGTAGCGCATGTCATCAGTAGTTCTTTCATCTCTGATAGGGTCCTGTTGGTTGCTCATAGAAGGAGTCAACGATGGCGTGTGGTAAGAACTCTCAGCCAGATCTTTTCCATTGCTTGGAGCATTTTTCCTTTTCCTACTCCGTTCAAACTGTCCACTTACATTATAGGCGCTGGATGTTGCTGTACCTGTACCTGCAGTATGAGGACTACCTGAATAAAAAGTTGTGGCAGTCACTTGAATGGCAAACAATGCATTCAGAGCCCCTGTTGTTTCATCCTCACTGATGTCACACCTATTCATCCCAGGCCTGCAAATAATTTGAATTATTTTTTAGTAATGGAAAATTTGTGCTCTTATTATACTTATGATCCAAGGATCATATGAACCCCATTCTGAAAAGATACTACATAGCTGTTGCATCTGCACACCTCATTGTACTTACACAGCTCATGGGGCACTTAGCAAAATAGGTAGAGAATTAGAATGCAAGATAATTTCAAAACTACAAGTAGAACGATATTTAGTTATGTTATAAGAAATGTCATTGAGGTATACGTTTAGTTGACTTTCTCTTTTTCTTCAAAATGATAATTGCTTTGAGTATACGCTAATCGGGTAACTGACAACTCACAAAATGTAAGATGTCCATTTATCATGTGCAAACATTGATGCACTGTAAAGAAGGTTAGAAAAATGGATATACGTGGACCACAAAAAAAATCAAGTATTTCGAGCCTAAGCATAGATTTGAACTTACAGCCAGTGAAGCATGGTACATTTCCACTTTTTTGGAAGTATAGAAGGGTTCATTCCATAGGGTAGAAGACGCAATTTCTGGCATATGTCACAGCGTACACAGTGGTCCTCGATCATAACTGGTTCAGGAACAGGATCTGCATTCATAGTTGCTACACTGCTGGTCGGCTGCATATACAACTGTCCGTGCTTTACACTGGCTGGGATTTCCTTCCTTGCAGAACTAACTTCAAACCCATTCTCGTTATTTGTGTTCACCATCTTCTCTTTTTGGCTGGCAGGCACTTGGATGTTAACTTCCTTGTTCATGATTGCACTAGCATCACTTTATATTTTCTAGTCTTTGTATCCATGGACACCTTTTTCTTACTGCAAGGCTTCATCTGCTTAGCCACATTGCCTCTGAAAGGTCCAGATGGATGAAAAGACTGTGAACGTCCTTCCAATGCTCTAGATACATTTTCCATGTCTAAATGTGTTTCCCAATTCTTTAGCACTGGAACAACTTTATTTCTTAATTGCAGCAAATTGCCATGTAGAGGTGACAACAAGAAGCCTCCAGGAACTGGAAAGCATGTCATGACCTGAAATATGATGCAGAAGAAAAAACAAGCAATTCTAGTTATGGCTTTGCTTGATGAGCTAAACAAATATAACTTGGCCAATAAAACATAATTCACCTGTAGGATAGTCCAAGGTGATTCATTGCTGAACTCAGGAGATAGTCCCCCAAGCCCATCAGGACTCTCCTCCATGGACGAAGGTGAAGAAATATCAAGGCCCAGGCCACTATAGATAACTGCATTTTCTCTCGGCAGATCATTGTTGAGACCAACTTTGGTCTGAAATTTGAGTGACTTTGAGTCACTACCACTAAATGAACTGTCCAAAGAATCAGAACCTGCAACCGATTCCTCATAGTTTCTACTTGGGCATTTTTTCTTCTTGAGTAAATCACTAGCTGAAGGTGCTCCAGAACCGTTATTTCGGGAAATGGGCTCCACAGCTACAGTAGAGGGATTTTGACCCATTCTCTGCATCAGTAAATCATGACATTACCAATACACATGAGTGCACATTCATCAGAGCATATACTTCTTAACAACACAATGAATATCAATAAAAACCTCAGCAGATGGTTGGTAAGGTGATCCTGACGTGCTAATGTTCGCTGCAATGTGTGGGCTTTCGGATTGAGGCAACAGGGGAGAATGCTGATATGTGGGTAAAAATGAACCATATCCACCAAATTTCGACCCTGTCAAAGATTGTGCCCTGCTTAACATCCCTGCCAAATGCATCAAACGAAATTAACCAACAACAACAACTAGCTCTTTACCAAGGTTCTCTATAGAAACTTCTCCTTCGAATTCCTTCTGAAAATGTCCTAGAACATGCTGAATTTTTTCATCCTGGAACCAAATGCAGCACTTCTTAGACAAGAATGCAGCGAAATAGTTGAAAACAGAAGAATTTAGTCAAACGTGTAGATAAGAAGCACTACTCAAATTTGTTTCTGGTATGTGGTCCTGAAGCATTGATTGGTGAGGAACATAACCACTTACTAAACAAGACAGTGTAATCCTAACCAAATTAAAGAAAATCTTATTATCCATGCAAACTAACACCTACTGAGCGCACAAGTCGCAACAAATGTTACACTACCAATCTATTGCACAATGCTGAGAAGAGACATGTTGCAACCCCAAATACCAAATGATACTCAGAATGTAGAAATGGGAAAAAGTTCACACAGTTAACAGTCCTAAATATAAAAGTATCCCTAAACCCTTTAACCCTTGCTAAAAAATTGTACGTCTTCAATTTGTTATGTTTAGCCCCATATGGAAATTGATGGTGGGAGATCAGAGATCACAACTTATAAGGTGGGGCAACCAGCAGCCGCAGCTCTCACCCATCAGGCTAGTATTTTTTTTGGGTTGATTTAGACCTGATCCTTTCGTTGGTTATGGGCTTCGGTGGACCTGGGCCTGCTAGGGCACTGGCTCACGAGTATGGTGAGCTAACACAGTTAAAAATGGCCAACACTACCTTTTAATCACCCTGGATAGCTGGTCTTTTAGCACAGAACAAAAATCAATTAGTGCATATCACTGAGATCATGAAACATCTACCATTCAATTTCCTTGTAGAGATGAAGCCATGAAAACGCTCGGCCAAATTTGACAATTGAGGTACCACCACATAGACATGTACCGCTATTCATTTCCCGGAATCAAACAGTGAAACAGAGGGATGCACTCCCTCGCACCACTTAACGTGGACAAAAACACACAGAGTCCTGTCCAGAGTACTACTATACTGTACTAGGACGCTGAATGTGCAGACCTCAGAGCGCTCACTGAACCGAAGCAGGCCAACTGATGAAGTATTGAAGCGCCAAGCCAAACCATACAAAGCTCCCAAAACCACTCTGGCGAAGAATTTGGCTGTTGGGGCAGCTCTGCTTACCGAAGTGAATTGGCCCCCTTCCGCACCGAATTCAGCAGCACAGGAAGCCCGCCGCCGAATTAACGAGGGAGGAGGGCGCCAGGCTTGGGAGGCGGGGTACTCACAATGTAGGAGAGCGCGACGTCGGGGTCGACGAAGGCCTCGCCGTCGGCGTCGGAGCAGGCCTCCCCCTCCTCCAGCTCCTCGGCCTCGCCCGCCACCCTGCCGCCCCGGGACCCCGCGCCCTCCCGCTGCGCTCCTCGCAGCGACTGCATCCCGCGGCCCACAAGCTGCATCCGCAGGCTCCTTCCGGCCCAGCGCGGGGCCGAGCAGTCCCGCGGCGAAGGTCCTCTCACGGTTACGGGAGGTTTCGTCCCGTCGACGTCTCGATCGAGGTCCTCGCCCTAGGTTTCGACAACACAACTTGCTTGCGCGCAGTGCAGTGGCCGTGTCGCGTTGGTAGGTTGGCCGGCCGTGTCGGGATGGTGAAGGTGGGCGCGGCCGCGGCCTGCTTGTGGGTTGCGTCTTCTCGCCGCAGCCGCTGTTTTTTTCCCCCCTCTCCGGCCTCTCCCCGCTCTTCCACGGCTCCACTGATCCCGCTGCTGTTTTGCTCTGGGTGATGCGGCCTGCGGCGGATAGAACCGGAAGAATGTAACTCTTTCAGGTAGCCGTACGAGTCATGCCGATCGCGTGGCGCCGTCACGTGGCTACCTACAGGACCAGTGAAATGGTCCAAGGGATCGCACGGCCCGTGAATAGCCCAATGCGCGGGCGCACCGGCCCATGAGCATGAGTAAGGGCCTATTTGGTACTCCCTCCGTTCCAAATTATAAGTGATTCCAAGAATCTTGGAGAGTCAAAACATCTCAAGTTTGAATAAAATTATAGAGAAAATGACAACGATTTATGACATCAAATAGGTATACTATGAAAATATAATTAACGAAGAATCTAATGATACTTAGTTGGTATCATGAATATTATTATCTTATTATATAAATTTGGTCAAACTTGAAATGCTTTGACTCTCCAAGATTCTTGGAATGACTTACAATTTGGGACGGAGGGAGTACCAAATAGGCCCTTACTCATGCTCATGGGCCGGTGCGCCCGCGCATTGGGCTATTCACGGGCCGTGCGATCCCTTGGACCATTTCACTGGTCCTGTAGGTAGCCACGTGACGGCGCCACGCGATCGGCATGACTCGTACGGCTACCTGAAAGAGTTACATTCTTCCGGTTCTATCCGCCGCAGGCCGCATCACCCAGAGCAAAACAGCAGCGGGATCAGTGGAGCCGTGGAAGAGCGGGGAGAGGCCGGAGAGGGGGGAAAAAAACAGCGGCTGCGGCGAGAAGACGCAACCCACAAGCAGGCCGCGGCCGCGCCCACCTTCACCATCCCGACACGGCCGGCCAACCTACCAACGCGACACGGCCACTGCACTGCGCGCAAGCAAGTTGTGTTGTCGAAACCTAGGGCGAGGACCTCGATCGAGACGTCGACGGGACGAAACCTCCCGTAACCGTGAGAGGACCTTCGCCGCGGGACTGCTCGGCCCCGCGCTGGGCCGGAAGGAGCCTGCGGATGCAGCTTGTGGGCCGCGGGATGCAGTCGCTGCGAGGAGCGCAGCGGGAGGGCGCGGGGTCCCGGGGCGGCAGGGTGGCGGGCGAGGCCGAGGAGCTGGAGGAGGGGGAGGCCTGCTCCGACGCCGACGGCGAGGCCTTCGTCGACCCCGACGTCGCGCTCTCCTACATTGTGAGTACCCCGCCTCCCAAGCCTGGCGCCCTCCTCCCTCGTTAATTCGGCGGCGGGCTTCCTGTGCTGCTGAATTCGGTGCGGAAGGGGGCCAATTCACTTCGGTAAGCAGAGCTGCCCCAACAGCCAAATTCTTCGCCAGAGTGGTTTTGGGAGCTTTGTATGGTTTGGCTTGGCGCTTCAATACTTCATCAGTTGGCCTGCTTCGGTTCAGTGAGCGCTCTGAGGTCTGCACATTCAGCGTCCTAGTACAGTATAGTAGTACTCTGGACAGGACTCTGTGTGTTTTTGTCCACGTTAAGTGGTGCGAGGGAGTGCATCCCTCTGTTTCACTGTTTGATTCCGGGAAATGAATAGCGGTACATGTCTATGTGGTGGTACCTCAATTGTCAAATTTGGCCGAGCGTTTTCATGGCTTCATCTCTACAAGGAAATTGAATGGTAGATGTTTCATGATCTCAGTGATATGCACTAATTGATTTTTGTTCTGTGCTAAAAGACCAGCTATCCAGGGTGATTAAAAGGTAGTGTTGGCCATTTTTAACTGTGTTAGCTCACCATACTCGTGAGCCAGTGCCCTAGCAGGCCCAGGTCCACCGAAGCCCATAACCAACGAAAGGATCAGGTCTAAATCAACCCAAAAAAAATACTAGCCTGATGGGTGAGAGCTGCGGCTGCTGGTTGCCCCACCTTATAAGTTGTGATCTCTGATCTCCCACCATCAATTTCCATATGGGGCTAAACATAACAAATTGAAGACGTACAATTTTTTAGCAAGGGTTAAAGGGTTTAGGGATACTTTTATATTTAGGACTGTTAACTGTGTGAACTTTTTCCCATTTCTACATTCTGAGTATCATTTGGTATTTGGGGTTGCAACATGTCTCTTCTCAGCATTGTGCAATAGATTGGTAGTGTAACATTTGTTGCGACTTGTGCGCTCAGTAGGTGTTAGTTTGCATGGATAATAAGATTTTCTTTAATTTGGTTAGGATTACACTGTCTTGTTTAGTAAGTGGTTATGTTCCTCACCAATCAATGCTTCAGGACCACATACCAGAAACAAATTTGAGTAGTGCTTCTTATCTACACGTTTGACTAAATTCTTCTGTTTTCAACTATTTCGCTGCATTCTTGTCTAAGAAGTGCTGCATTTGGTTCCAGGATGAAAAAATTCAGCATGTTCTAGGACATTTTCAGAAGGAATTCGAAGGAGAAGTTTCTATAGAGAACCTTGGTAAAGAGCTAGTTGTTGTTGTTGGTTAATTTCGTTTGATGCATTTGGCAGGGATGTTAAGCAGGGCACAATCTTTGACAGGGTCGAAATTTGGTGGATATGGTTCATTTTTACCCACATATCAGCATTCTCCCCTGTTGCCTCAATCCGAAAGCCCACACATTGCAGCGAACATTAGCACGTCAGGATCACCTTACCAACCATCTGCTGAGGTTTTTATTGATATTCATTGTGTTGTTAAGAAGTATATGCTCTGATGAATGTGCACTCATGTGTATTGGTAATGTCATGATTTACTGATGCAGAGAATGGGTCAAAATCCCTCTACTGTAGCTGTGGAGCCCATTTCCCGAAATAACGGTTCTGGAGCACCTTCAGCTAGTGATTTACTCAAGAAGAAAAAATGCCCAAGTAGAAACTATGAGGAATCGGTTGCAGGTTCTGATTCTTTGGACAGTTCATTTAGTGGTAGTGACTCAAAGTCACTCAAATTTCAGACCAAAGTTGGTCTCAACAATGATCTGCCGAGAGAAAATGCAGTTATCTATAGTGGCCTGGGCCTTGATATTTCTTCACCTTCGTCCATGGAGGAGAGTCCTGATGGGCTTGGGGGACTATCTCCTGAGTTCAGCAATGAATCACCTTGGACTATCCTACAGGTGAATTATGTTTTATTGGCCAAGTTATATTTGTTTAGCTCATCAAGCAAAGCCATAACTAGAATTGCTTGTTTTTTCTTCTGCATCATATTTCAGGTCATGACATGCTTTCCAGTTCCTGGAGGCTTCTTGTTGTCACCTCTACATGGCAATTTGCTGCAATTAAGAAATAAAGTTGTTCCAGTGCTAAAGAATTGGGAAACACATTTAGACATGGAAAATGTATCTAGAGCATTGGAAGGACGTTCACAGTCTTTTCATCCATCTGGACCTTTCAGAGGCAATGTGGCTAAGCAGATGAAGCCTTGCAGTAAGAAAAAGGTGTCCATGGATACAAAGACTAGAAAATATAAAGGTGATGCTAGTGCAATCATGAACAAGGAAGTTAACATCCAAGTGCCTGCCAGCCAAAAAGAGAAGATGGTGAACACAAATAACGAGAATGGGTTTGAAGTTAGTTCTGCAAGGAAGGAAATCCCAGCCAGTGTAAAGCACGGACAGTTGTATATGCAGCCGACCAGCAGTGTAGCAACTATGAATGCAGATCCTGTTCCTGAACCAGTTATGATCGAGGACCACTGTGTACGCTGTGACATATGCCAGAAATTGCGTCTTCTACCCTATGGAATGAACCCTTCTATACTTCCAAAAAAGTGGAAATGTACCATGCTTCACTGGCTGTAAGTTCAAATCTATGCTTAGGCTCGAAATACTTGATTTTTTTTGTGGTCCACGTATATCCATTTTTCTAACCTTCTTTACAGTGCATCAATGTTTGCACATGATAAATGGACATCTTACATTTTGTGAGTTGTCAGTTACCCGATTAGCGTATACTCAAAGCAATTATCATTTTGAAGAAAAAGAGAAAGTCAACTAAACGTATACCTCAATGACATTTCTTATAACATAACTAAATATCGTTCTACTTGTAGTTTTGAAATTATCTTGCATTCTAATTCTCTACCTATTTTGCTAAGTGCCCCATTCTGAAAAGATACTACATAGCTGTT
>JAHUYU010002735.1:0-16462 GCA_030439765.1 Tripidium arundinaceum | reverse complement strand
TTTTATCTTATGTTGGCCTTGTCACCCTTTTTCTTTTTCTTGGCTTCCTTCTTCTTCTTTGCCGCCTCGGCGAGCGCCCGATTCCTTTCCCGCCGGGCCGCATCCTCGGGAAGGGGAGGGTCGAAGTCGGGAACCAAACAGAGGTTCCCCTGTGATCATCCGAGCCCCGTGTTAGGTAAAGAAGGGAAAAAGGAACAGAGAAGAACAGGGGATACTCACCATCTCGACGAAGCCGTCGTCGGGCCGCATAGGCGGATGGTTATCTAGATCTGCGTCGGTAGGGGCGCTCCCAAGTGCGGCTTTGATGCGCCTCCTGATCTCTTCACGGCCGAGCTGCGCCGCCGAGAGCGCCGTCCCCTCGATAGGCGCGCCCGGCACCATGTCATCCAGGCGACGCACCCGCTGCATCAATGGCAACACCCTCCGCTCGTGGAATGCGGCGATGATGCCGGCCCCGGTGACGCCATTGTTCACCAGCCGCTTGACCGCCTGGAGGAGGGAGTCGATCTTTTTCTTCTCGGCGGCGACAGGCCCATAGACCCAGTGAGCCGGCGCCTCCCGGAAGTGCCGGCCGGAGAACTCGGGGAGCGGCGCGTCGGCATCATTTCGGAGGTAGAACCACTTCTGGTGCCACCCCTTGTTGGAAGACGTCCCCTTCATGGAGACGTACCCGTCCATCCGAGCCTGACGGAGCCCGAGGATGCAGCCACCGATGAGCACCGGCACGGTCGACCCTCTCTTCACCGTCTTCAGAAAGACGGTGGCCGAAAAGAAATGCTTCCAGAGGGCGAAGTTGGGCTTGATTCCCAGGAAGCCTTCACACAGGGCCACGAACACCGCCGCCTGGAGGATGGAGTTGGGGTTGAGATGCTGCAGCTCGATCCCATAGTAGTGGAGGAGTCCGCGAAAAAACTTGCTCGCCGGCGTCCCGAACCCCCGCTCATGGAAGTGAGCGAAGGACACGACGTAGCCAGGCGGGGGCGTCGGCCAGTCCTCATCACCGGGAATCATCCACTCCGGCTCGGCCGCTCCGCGATGAGAGGACGAAGGAGCCCTCTCCCGACGAGCTCCGACGCCTCCTTGTCGGAGAAGGATGAACGCGGCCGCGGATCCATCGAGTAGAAACTGGTGGCGGTGGTGAGATGAATCTTTCTCTCCCTCTCCTTCTCTCTGTTTCTCTTTTTTACCTCAGCGGAGCGGAAAACACAAGGGCGGGGGAGACAGATACGAGAAGGCGTACAAGAGAAGGAGAAACCACCACATTTAAAGGGAAGGAAACCGATCCAAAATCAAATCTCCCGCATTCAATATGGCTCCTGGTACGTCTTGTCAGTTGATTCCGTATTTTTCGGCAACCGTGCGCACGTCTTCTGCAGAGCCGTCACACCACCGCACAAACACGCCTCCCGCGACGCGCCTGCGGTTATCCCATTATTACGCGAGGGCTTGGGCGCATCCCACCTCAATGGGCCGACTGCGGGCCTCGCTAGAGGCAAACGGGATACGGAGCTGTATACGCTCCCACGGCCCATTTACGGTCCAGGGGTTCGAAGGCTGGCCCCTCGGGGGGTTCGACAGCCGCCTCAGGGCACCTAGAGTCAGGGATGGCAGGGGATGGGCACACTAGCGGCCAGTACCCTGGAGCTCGGAGCTCCGAGGGCATCCCCCCCCCATGTTTGAGTCTCGATGGAACTGATTCGTGGTATTCCTCGGCGGGAGGCATTGAGCCCTCGGACCGGTCGAACGGTTCCGAGAACTATACGAATCAACCATTGGGAATCTGGGGTGCGTCACCGGCGTGACCACTAGCCGGAACCCCGCGGAGGGGGGCCGGGCCTCCACTCGAACGAACCCGTTAACAGCTCACCGAGCACCATGGTTCGTCCAACGAGGATAGCATGGCATGGCTCACCCCCTCCGTTTCGCGAAGAAACGCGTGAGGGACGACCCAAAAAGACGAGAGGTCACCCGATCGGACCCCTGCAACGAGCGGGGGCTCGGGGGCTATACTCGCATCCCGACCCAACGAACGGTCACGCACCAAAGGATCATGCCTCTCGTATTAAGCCCTTGAAGGGATATCACATCCCTCCAAGGCCTCGGGGGCTACACCCGGCGGGTGCGCTCGCGCGCACCCACCAGACTAAGTCCTCCCGAAACTAAATTAAAGGGAAAGATATAACTTCAATCCTCTAGAGAAGTATTCTACTCCTCTACAGGCTCGGGGGCTACTGTCGGATATCAATATCGGGGATACCCAATCTAAGGAAAAACCCAAGCCCCGGAAGGGCGTCTCCGTCTCGCCCGAGCCCCCGAGCACTGCCTCGGGCGCATCCGACCCCCGGGAGGGCATCTCCGTCTCGCCCGAGCCCCCGAGCACTGCCTCGGGCGCATCCGACCCCCGGGAGGGCGTCTCCGTCTCGCCCGAGCCCCCGAGCACTGCCTCGGGCGCATCCGACCCCTGGGAGGGCGTCTCCGTCTCGCCCGAGCCCCCGAGCACTGCCTCGGGTGCATCCGACCCCTGGGAGGGCGCCTCCGTCTCGCCCGAGCCCGTCTCCGTCTCGCCCGAGCCCCGAGCATCACCTCAGGCGCTCGGAGGACTTCCGCCTCGCCCGAGGGACACGTATCATCCCTCGGGCGGGAAAAAAGGTGGGCGCCCGTGGCCGCCCACGTCGCCTTTTTTCCCATTAATGGGGCGACCACGAGTCGTCCCCGTACTCAAAATATGGGGGCCCCGGTACGATACGATATGACCCCGGTCATGTCAAACGTAACTCAGTGGCCACGTCTCCACTACAACAGGGAGATACGACCACTGTGCCGTCTCTCTCTCTCTCTCTGAGCGGGGATTAGGACACGATCTTCGCCCGCCTTCCCACAGTGTAAGAATGCTCCAGCTAAACCTGACAACCGACTGCGGCGCCATTAAACGGGGAGCAGCAGCCAGACGACCATACCGCCTTTACTGGAAAGGGCGGCCGTCTACCCCGGATAACAAGGGAGAAAGTATGCAATCTTTAAGTTTTACTTATCCCTTGACCGATCTTTTTTTTTGTAAATCCATGACTCTCCTTCAGACTATAAAAGGAAGGGCATGGACCTCAGTAAAACCGAACTCTCGAAAGAAGAACAACAAACACCAGAGCATGGCTCCACAGCAGTCCCTCTACGAACCGTGCTGACCTCTCATCCAATCAACCAGCATTTAGCCACCACTTATGCATACATACACCCAATGAACGCTCACCATTGACATCTTTGGCATGCCACCGCATCTATGTTGTGAATCAGCAATATACTTGTCGGTGTCTAAAATGGCGCTCTAGACAGACCGGCTAGTGATTTGTTTTTGCGCGTCTGGTCTCGGATGGTTGCGCAAAGCGGACACAAGGATTTATACTGGTTCAGACAAAAATCGCCCTACGTCCAGTGTATGATGCTGCTCGTGTTACTCTTCACCGGGGTGCTTATAGTAGGGGATACAAGCGATCGAGAGAGGGAGTGGATCCCAAGTCTCTGGTGTTTGTTGTTCTTCTTTCGAGAGTTCGGTTTTACTGAGGTCCATGCCCTTCCTTTTATAGTCTGAAGGAGAGTCATGGATTTACAAAAAAAAAGATCGGTCAAGGGATAAGTAAAACTTAAAGATTGCATACTTTCTCCCTTGTTATCCGGGGTAGACGGCCGCCCTTTCCAGTAAAGGCGGTATGGTCGTCTGGCTGCTGCTCCCCGTTTAATGGCGCCGCAGTCGGTTGTCAGGTTTAGCTGGAGCATTCTTACACTGTGGGAAGGCGGGCGAAGATCGTGTCCTAATCCCCGCTCAGAGAGAGAGAGAGAGAGACGGCACAGTGGTCGTATCTCCCTGTTGTAGTGGAGACGTGGCCACTGAGTTACGTTTGACATGACCGGGGTCATATCGTATCGTACCGGGGCCCCCATATTTTGAGTACGGGGACGACTCGTGGTCGCCCCATTAATGGGAAAAAAGGCGACGTGGGCGGCCACGGGCGCCCACCTTTTTTCCCGCCCGAGGGATGATACGTGTCCCTCGGGCGAGGCGGAAGTCCTCCGAGCGCCTGAGGTGATGCTCGGGGCTCGGGCGAGACGGAGACGGGCTCGGGCGAGACGGAGGCGCCCTCCCAGGGGTCGGATGCACCCGAGGCAGTGCTCGGGGGCTCGGGCGAGACGGAGACGCCCTCCCAGGGGTCGGATGCGCCCGAGGCAGTGCTCGGGGGCTCGGGCGAGACGGAGACGCCCTCCCGGGGGTCGGATGCGCCCGAGGCAGTGCTCGGGGGCTCGGGCGAGACGGAGATGCCCTCCCGGGGGTCGGATGCGCCCGAGGCAGTGCTCGGGGGCTCGGGCGAGACGGAGACGCCCTTCCGGGGCTTGGGTTTTTCCTTAGATTGGGTATCCCCGATATTGATATCCGACAGTAGCCCCCGAGCCTGTAGAGGAGTAGAATACTTCTCTAGAGGATTGAAGTTATATCTTTCCCTTTAATTTAGTTTCGGGAGGACTTAGTCTGGTGGGTGCGCGCGAGCGCACCCGCCGGGTGTAGCCCCCGAGGCCTTGGAGGGATGTGATATCCCTTCAAGGGCTTAATACGAGAGGCATGATCCTTTGGTGCGTGACCGTTCGTTGGGTCGGGATGCGAGTATAGCCCCCGAGCCCCCGCTCGTTGCAGGGGTCCGATCGGGTGACCTCTCGTCTTTTTGGGTCGTCCCTCACGCGTTTCTTCGCGAAACGGAGGGGGTGAGCCATGCCATGCTATCCTCGTTGGACGAACCATGGTGCTCGGTGAGCTGTTAACGGGTTCGTTCGAGTGGAGGCCCGGCCCCCCTCCGCGGGGTTCCGGCTAGTGGTCACGCCGGTGACGCACCCCAGATTCCCAATGGTTGATTCGTATAGTTCTCGGAACCGTTCGACCGGTCCGAGGGCTCAATGCCTCCCGCCGAGGAATACCACGAATCAGTTCCATCGAGACTCAAACATGGGGGGGGGATGCCCTCGGAGCTCCGAGCTCCAGGGTACTGGCCGCTAGTGTGCCCATCCCCTGCCATCCCTGACTCTAGGTGCCCTGAGGCGGCTGTCGAACCCCCGAGGGGCCAGCCTTCGAACCCCTGGACCGTAAATGGGCCGTGGGAGCGTATACAGCTCCGTATCCCGTTTGCCTCTAGCGAGGCCCGCAGTCGGCCCATTGAGGTGGGATGCGCCCAAGCCCTCGCGTAATAATGGGATAACCGCAGGCGCGTCGCGGGAGGCGTGTTTGTGCGGTGGTGTGACGGCTCTGCAGAAGACGTGCGCACGGTTGCCGAAAAATACGGAATCAACTGACAAGACGTACCAGGAGCCATATTGAATGCGGGAGATTTGATTTTGGATCGGTTTCCTTCCCTTTAAATGTGGTGGTTTCTCCTTCTCTTGTACGCCTTCTCGTATCTGTCTCCCCCGCCCTTGTGTTTTCCGCTCCGCTGAGGTAAAAAAGAGAAACAGAGAGAAGGAGAGGGAGAGAAAGATTCATCTCACCACCGCCACCAGTTTCTACTCGATGGATCCGCGGCCGCGTTCATCCTTCTCCGACAAGGAGGCGTCGGAGCTCGTCGGGAGAGGGCTCCTTCGTCCTCTCATCGCCGGAGCGGCCGAGCCGGAGTGGATGATTCCCGGTGATGAGGACTGGCCGACGCCCCCGCCTGGCTACGTCGTGTCCTTCGCTCACTTCCATGAGCGGGGGTTCGGGACGCCGGCGAGCAAGTTTTTTCGCGGACTCCTCCACTACTATGGGATCGAGCTGCAGCATCTCAACCCCAACTCCATCCTCCAGGCGGCGGTGTTCGTGGCCCTGTGTGAAGGCTTCCTGGGAATCAAGCCCAACTTCGCCCTCTGGAAGCATTTCTTTTCGGCCACCGTCTTTCTGAAGACGGTGAAGAGAGGGTCGACCGTGCCGGTGCTCATCGGTGGCTGCATCCTCGGGCTCCGTCAGGCTCGGATGGACGGGTACGTCTCCATGAAGGGGACGTCTTCCAACAAGGGGTGGCACCAGAAGTGGTTCTACCTCCGAAATGATGCCGACGCGCCGCTCCCCGAGTTCTCCGGCCGGCACTTCCGGGAGGCGCCGGCTCACTGGGTCTATGGGCCTGTCGCCGCCGAGAAGAAAAAGATCGACTCCCTCCTCCAGGCGGTCAAGCGGCTGGTGAACAATGGCGTCACCGGGGCCGGCATCATCGCCGCATTCCACGAGCGGAGGGTGTTGCCATTGATGCAGCGGGTGCGTCGCCTGGATGACATGGTGCCGGCGCGCCTATCGAGGGGACGGCGCTCTCGGCGGCGCAGCTCGGCCGTGAAGAGATCAGGAGGCGCATCAAAGCCGCACTTGGGAGCGCCCCTACCGACGCAGATCTAGATAACCATCCGCCTATGCGGCCCGACGACGGCTTCGTCGAGATGGTGAGTATCCCCTGTTCTTCTCTGTTCCTTTTTCCCTTCTTTACCTAACACGGGGCTCGGATGATCACAGGGGAACCTCTGTTTGGTTCCCGACTTCGACCCTCCCCTTCCCGAGGATGCGGCCCGGCGGGAAAGGAATCGGGCGCTCGCCGAGGCGGCAAAGAAGAAGAAGGAAGCCAAGAAAAAGAAAAAGGGTGACAAGGCCAAGAGGTCGGAGGAACGAGCGCAGCGGCGCAGGAGGCAGCGAGATGCTGGGGAATCAGAAGAGGAGTCCAGCAAGGAGGAGGATGATGACGACGAGGAAGAAGAGGAGGAAGAAGAGACGTTTGACTGGCTGGCCTCTCTGGGAGAGGAAAGTGACGACCCTTCCGCCGCGCCGAGAGCGCGAACGCCGTAGCCTCCGCTGCGGATCCACGAGCAGGCGGAGACGGGCCGAGGGAGGTCCGTGGGAACGGAAGCCGGGGGCGCCGAGCCCCCGAGGCAGCCGGAAGTGGGAGTCGGAGGCGCCGAGCCCCCGAGGCGGCTGGAGGCGGGGCGCCCTGAGGAGCGGTCCAGGTCCGCCGAGCCTTCGAGGCAATCGGTGGCGGGCCGTCCCGAGGGGCGGTCGGGGTCCACCGAGCCCCTAAGACAGGCGGGGTCCCTGAGGACGGCGGGAGCAGTACCTTCCCCTCGGGTGAGCACGGCGGAGACGGCGGCAGGGAAGAGGCCGCATCCCGACGAGGTGGGATCGGGATCAGCCGAGCCGACGCCGAAGCGGTTCCGCCCTACGACGCAGAGGTAGGCCGAGTGTCCTGTATCAGCTCGTTCGTGGTTAGCTTTTTCCCGTCTGAGTTTATCGTTTTTCAGGGGAGTTCGGGCGCCCTCCCTGCCCCTTACGCCGTGGAAGGCGTTGAGGAGGCAGGAGCAGGCTCAGGTGCCGTCCGGCGGCGCGCTGGGTCTGGCGGTCCCCTCAGTGGGGCGGGATGCCGGTAAACCAGAGGGGTCCTCCGCAGAGGAGGGCCCCGAGGAGCAGGCTGCCCGTGTCCTGTTGCCGACCGCCCCCGCGACGTCTGCTGGCGGGGAACCCTCGGTGGAGACCCCGAAGGCGACAGCGGAGGTGGCGGCGTCGATAGGGACACCTCTGCCGGTGTTTCCAGAGGCGTCGGAGCCGGCGAAGGAGAGGAGCGTGGATACCGCCACGGTCGAGACGGTTGCCGCGCCACAAGCTCTTCCGGTTCGTACGGAGGTCGAAGGTGGCGCTCAAACAGCGGAGGCGGCGTCGGGAAGCGTCATGACCGTGGAGGTGGAGGAAGAACCGACGCCCAGGCGAGAGGCGTCGGGGATAGTCGACGTGACCCGGCCCGCTCCTGTCGCAGGGTCGGGCGCGATCGAGTTGGTGGGAAGGAACCCCAACGAATGGGGCGGCCCGCGACTTACCTGGGCAGATCGGGAGAATCCCGAAGACCCGGTTTTTGTGCTGGACGACGCCGCGGAGCAGGGGCACTGGAATCGAGTGCAGGCGGGGCTTCAGAGCTTTTCCGCGTCCCTGACCGCCGCGCTGTCCACGCTTCATGAAGACGTGGCTCCGGCTGGCCAGGTGAGTCGTGCTAGGCATGCTAAGCTTTTTGTTGCCGCTTCTTTTCTTTGTATTAGCTCCTGTTTTTAACGTAACTCCTGGGCGCAGGCACTCTACGACTGTAGCCGGGCAAAGTCCGAGTTCCTTCGCCGCGAGCGAGGGGCGTGGGGGCGCCTCGCGACAGAGGCGCAGAGGGCCGCCGTGGCAGAGGAGCGCCTCGCCGAGGCTCGGCAGAGGGTGACAACGCTCGGTGACGAGCTGGCGGGCCTCCGCGTCCGGCATCGGGAGGCTGTCATGGATGCTGAGGAAACGGGGAGGAAACTCAACGACGTCCTCGAACGCTCTCGCAAGGACGGGGAGGAGATCCGCCGGCTGAGGGCCGACCGCGACAAGCTGGTGGAGACCGTCGATCGGATCTGCTCCGAGCGCAATAACGAGTCGGCTCGGAGGGCGGATGCCGAGCGGATGGTCGCCCAGCTCGCTGCAGAGGGAACGAGAGCGCGATCCAAAGTCGAAGGGCTTCGGATCGCGATAGGCCAAGGCGTCGATCGGGAACATGCCATGCGCCAGCAGATAGAAGGTATGGTCCATTCTTTCTTCATGGCATCTCCTTCCCGAGACTTGTTTTAACTTTGGTGGTAAATAGGGCTGGAGAAGAAGCTCGCTGGAAAGGAGACAGAGCTGGCATCGACGCGGGAGGCACTGGACGAGGAACGACGCGAGCACTCTGCCCTTTGGCGAGTCGTGGGGTCGGCGCGTGACGCCTTCGGGGTCGGTCGGGTGGACCCCGAGCCGAGCTCGCTGAGAGGACGCCTCGGTGGGGTCTTCGAGCGGGCTCGGACCCTTGTCCGGGAGTCGTTGCACCTCGGGGTGCGGCGAGCGTTCGGGGTCTTCAGGTCTCACTACGCGGAGATCGACCTGGAGGCCCTTAGCGAAGGCTACGCCGATGCCCCCGAGGCGCAGCTTGACGCGATCGACGAGGAGGTGTTGGCGCCGGCGACAACCCTGGCGGCCTTCTTCGAAGGCGAGGTCGTTCCTCCTTCTTTCGAGCTGTAGAAGGCGTCGGGCAAAGCGCCCCTGTAAACAGACCTATGTAAGATAATGAACAGAGTTTTGTAGCCCTCGGGGCCTTTCTATCGAACTTGTGCTTATTTTCTAGTGTGAAGCTTTCAATGTTTTCCACCTGACTCTCGTACTACGTTTAAGTTTCTGCGGTGTTTTTAGAAGCGTGAGTTCGATTCCTTAGGCTGGGATCGGTGAGCAAAGGCACCGTAACCGCCGAGGTGTAGGTTTCTCGTAGTCCGACCGATCTGGCCCGAGGGATTCTCGTACCTCAAAAGCGACCGTTTTGCTTTAAACGTTTCCCGAGGGGTCGGGAGTGAAACAAAAAACTTTGGTGGCGAGGGGTTACCCCCTCCGGCCCCTTTCCCAGCCCCCGAGGGGGAGGCGGCGCTAGGTCGAGCTAGGGTCGGGTCCCACTCAGAGTTGGAAAAAAGTGACAAGTGTTTCTATATTTTGGGTAATAAGGAAGCATATGTATGGAGAGCTTGGAAATTTAAGGATAGAAGCGACGTAGCTGCTCAATGTTCCAAGCGTTGGTGAAGATCTTTCCGTCTGAGGTGGCCAGCTTGTAGGTGCCGGGTCGGAGGACTTCTGCGATGACGAACGGGCCTTCCCAGGGTGGGGTCAGCTTGTGCCGGCCCTTGTTGCTTTGTTTAAGTCGAAGCACCAGGTCTCCGACATTGAACCCCCGACCCTGGACTCGACACCCGTGGTACCGCCGTAGAGCTTGCTGATATTTAGCGGAGTGAAGCAGGGAGATGTCGCGCACTTCCTCAAGTTGGTCCACGGCGTCTTCAAGCGATGTCTGGTTGTCTCGCTCGTCGTACGCTCTGACCCTCGGCGCCCCGTATTCCAAGTCGGTGGGGAGGATGGCCTCGGATCCGTAAACCATGAAGAAGGGCGTGAAGCCTGTCGCTCGGCTCGGGGTTGTCCTCAAGCTCCAAAGGACTGCGGGGAGTTCCGCGACCCATCGGCGGCCGAACCTGTTCAGCCGATTGAAAATCCTTGGTTTGAGGCCCTGCAAGATCATGCCGTTGGCGCGCTCGACCTGCCCGTTCGTTTGGGGGTGCGCCACGGCTGCCCAGTCCACGCGGACGTGGTGATCGTCGCAGAACTCAAGGAATTTCTTGCCGGTGAACTGCGTGCCATTGTCGGTGATAATGGAGTTGGGGATCCCGAAGCGGTGGATGATGTCGGTGAAAAATAACACCGCCTGCTCGGACTTGATTTGTGCGATCGGCCGGGCCTCGATCCATTTTGAGAACTTGTCAATGACGACAAGTAGATGGGTGAAGCCCCCAGGTGCCTTCTGGAGGGGTCCGACGAGGTCCAAACCCCAGACGGCAAACGGCCACGTGATCGGGATTGTTTGGAGTGCCTGGGCCGGTAAGTGGGTCCGCCGAGCATAGTATTGGCACCCTTCGCAGGAGCGTACTACCTCGGTGGCGTCAGCAACCGCAGTGGGCCAGTAAAAGCCCTGTCGGAATGCGTTTCCGACCAGGGTACGGGGAGCGGCATGATGGCCGCATGTGCCGCCATGGATGTCCTCGAGCAGCTCCCTCCCTTGCTTGGTGGGGATGCAGCGCTGCAAGACCCCTGTGGGGCTTCGTTTGTACAGCTCCCGATCTACCAGGACAAAAGATTTGGCTCGGCGCGCGATGCATCGAGCCTCGGTCCTGGCAGTGGGGAGTGCTCCCCGGACGAGGCAGTCAAGGTACGGGATGCGCCAATCCGGCAAGGGGTCGGGCCCTGCGGGTTGGTCATCAATTTCCATGATTTCGGGGTCGGGAGGCGTCGGGGTCGGGCCGACCCCCGAGGCCGAGACAGGTGACTCGCTGCCATCCGTACCGAGTCCTCATACGTGACCGAGGGCTTATACAGATCACTAGCAAAGACACCACTGGGGGGGACTCCCTGCCGGAGGCAAGTTTTGCAAGCTCATCTGCCGCCTCGTTGAAACGTCTCGCGACGTGGTTGAGTTCGAGGCCGTCGAACTTGCTCTCCAAGAGACGGACCGCTTGGCAGTACGCCGTCATCCTGGGGTCATGGCAGTTCGACTCCTTCATAACCTGGTCTACAACCAGTTGCGAGTCGCCTCGGACGTCCAGCCGTCGGATTCCGAGTTTGATCGCGATATGCAGCCCGTTGACGAGTGCTTCATACTCGGCCGCATTGTTAGAAATGGGAAAATGAATGCGGATCATGTACCTCAGTCGTACACCGAGAGGTGAGACGAAGACAAGTCCTGCTCCCGCCCCGCTCTTCATCAGCGATCCATCGAAGTACATGTGCCAGTACTCCTGGCTCACTGGGGTCGGGGGCAGTTGGGTCTCGGTCCATTCAGCGATGAAGTCCACCAGCACCTGTGACTTGATGGCCGTTCGTGGGGCGTAGGTGATACCCTCTCCCATCAGCTCGGTCGCCCATTTGGCGATCCTTCCGGCCGCGTCTTGGCTCTGGATCACTTCCCCGAGAGGGAAAGTGGACACAACCGTGATGGGATGCGAGCCGAAGTAGTGACGCAGCTTTCTTCGGGTGATGACGACCGTGTATAGGAGTTTCTGGATTTGAGGGTAGCGCGTCTTAGTGTCGGACAGGACTTCGCTGATGAAGTAGACCGGGCGCTGGACCTTGAGGACGTGGCCCTCCTCCTGTCTTTCCACCACCAAGGCTGAACTCACCACCTGGGTGGTGGCTGCGATGTACAGCAGGAGTGGTTCCTTTTCCGCTGGGGGTACGAGGATCGGGGCCTCGGTCAGGAGCGCTTTGATTCTGTCAAGAGCTTCCTGGGCCTCGGCTGTCCATGTGAAGTGGTCGGTCTTCTTCAGAAGCCTGTAGAGTGGCAGGGCTCGTTCGCCGAGGCGCGAGATGAAGCGGCTCAGCGCCGCAAGACACCCCGTGACCCGCTGCACCCCTTTCAGGTTCTGAATCGGACCCATGTTCGTGATTGCGGAGATCTTCTCTGGGTTGGCTTCGATGCCGCGCTCAGAGACTATGAATCCGAGTAGCATACCCCTCGGTACTCCAAAGACACATTTCTCAGGATTGAGTTTGATGCGTTTTGTCCTTAGCCTTCCGAAGGCTAACTCAAGGTCGGGTACCAAGTGGTCGGCTTGTCGGGATTTTACCACGATGTCGTCCACATACGCCTCAACGGTCCGCCCGATGAGGTCCCCAAAAACGGCGAGCATACATCGCTGGTATGTTGCCCTCGCGTTCTTGAGACCGAACGGCATGGTGGTAAAGCAGTAAGATCCAAATGGAGTGATAAAAGAGGTGGCGAGCTGATCAGACTCTTTCATCATGATCTGATGGTAGCCGGAATAAGCATCAAGGAAAGAGAGGGTTTCGCACCCCGAGGTAGAGTCAACTATTTGGTCTATGCGTGGTAAAGGGAAAGGGTCTTTAGGACACGCTTTATTGAGAGAGGTGTAGTCAACACACATTCTCCATTTACCACTCTTCTTTTTTATAAGGACAGGATTAGCTAACCACTCGGGATGACATACTTCCTTGATGAATCCGGCCGCCAGAAGCTTGTGGATCTCGCCGCCGATGGCCCTGCGCTTCTCCTCGTCGAAGCGGCGCAGTCGCTGCTTCACTGGCCTGAATCCGGCTCGGATGTTCAAGGAGTGCTCGGCGACATCCCTTGGAATGCCTGGCATGTCCGAGGGTCGCCACGCGAACATGTCGTCGTTCGCGCGGAGAAAGTCGACGAGCACTAGTTCCTATTTGGGAGACAGGGCGGCGCTGATGCGCACCGTCCTGCCGTCCGAGCCGCTGGGGTCAAGGGGGACTTTCTTGACTTGTTCGACGGGCTCAAAGGAGCCTGTGGACCGTTTGGGGTCGGGGACCTCCGCGGGGCACTCCTGCAAGTCGGTGGCGAGTGCTTCGGACTCGATGATGGCTGCAGCGTATTCGCAGCACTCGACATCACACTCGTAGGCGTGCTGGAAGGTGGTGCGGATGGTGATGACCCCATGCGGTCCCGGCATCTTGAGCTTGAGATATGTGTAGTTTGGGACGGCCATGAATTGTGCGTAACATGGTCGTCCCAGTACGGCATGGTAGGTGCCGCGGAATCCGACCACCTCAAAGGTGAGGATTTCCTTCCTGAAGTTGGATGGGTCCCCGAAGGTGACGGGAAGGTTGATCTGCCCGAGGGGTGTACCTCGCTTTCCCGGTACGATGCCGTGAAAGGCCGCCCCGCTTGGGCGGAGTCGGGACCTGGTGACCCCATGGAATCAAGGGTCTCGGCGTACATGATGTTAAGGCCGCTGCCTCCATCCATCAGTACCCTGGTAAGCCGCGTGTTCCCGACGATGGGGTCGACAACAAGCGGATACCGACCCGGCTGTGGGACGCGAACGGGGTGGTCGTCGCGGTTGAAGGTGATGGCGGAGTCGGACCAGTTGAGGAAGGTCGGCGTGGCGGGCTCGGCGGCATAGACCTCTCGGCGCTCCAGCTTGCGTTGGCGCTTGGTGTTGTACGCAGCCGGGCCGCCGAAGATCATGAAACAATTGTCAACGACGGGGAAGCCGTCGTCTTTCTCTTCGCCGTTGTCGCCCTTGTCCTGATCGGGCCTCCTTCTTTGGTTGACATTATCCATACCAATTCTACTACATGGTTGCTATCTTTTATTTTGTCCGTATTAGAGCCATGTAAGCAAATCCCTTATCCCAGCTTGCTATCTTTTAGAAATCTTCTACAAAATACCTGCATTAGTTTACAAAATATAATCTCTAATATGCAGGACGGATATCTAACATTTTGTAGGTTCCATAGATCTATTACCCCACCCCCACCCCCAACACACAATTTTTAATACAGCCAGTATCCTGTTTTTCTTATTATGGTGCTCTGCCACTCCGAAAGATGCATAGAAGAGGTCTTTTAAAAATATTTGTCTCATCCTTTGTTGTGTCGTCATCAGTTCATATTTTACCAGTGTATTATTTACTACCAGTGTTTCCTTTACTTTTTTGCTTTGATTGTCCTTCATGCCCCAGTAAGATATTGTGAAGTTTAGGCTTTGCATGTTTAAAGTGCTAAATATATTGATCACCCAATTCTAGGTCTTCAGATGCCCTTTGGAGCTTGCACCATGGTGATCTTCATGCTTTGTTTGTTTTCTCACAGGGTGATCCTTTCAGGCTTCAACTTTTGGTGGATAAGTGTGCAGCACACCAACAAAGGCCATATCCCTTGCTGAAGCCCAACCCACATGACCTATGCAGCATTATCACGCCATCGCCTAACGAGGGTGCCATATTTCACTCTGATGCGGATGTAGGAGACCATTCTGACCGTTGCTTCATTGATATTAATCTAACACTATTTCATTTCTGATTTAGCTGCGACCTTGTCGGATATCAATATCGGGGATACCCAATCTAAGGAAAAATCCGACCCCCGGGAGGGCGTCTCCGTCTCGCCCGAGCCCCCGAGCACTGCCTCGGGCGCATCCGACCCCCGGGAGGGCGTCTCCGTCTCGCCCGAGCCCCCGAGCACTGCCTCGGGCGCATCCGACCCCCGGGAGGGCGTCTCCATCTCGCCCGAGCCCCCGAGCACTGTCTCGGGCGCATCCGACCCCCGGGAGGGCGTCTCCGTCTCGCCCGAGCCCCCGAGCACTGCCTCGGGCGCATCCGACCCCCGGGAGGGCGTCTCCGTCTCGCCTGAGCCCCCGAGCACTGCCTCGGGCGCATCCGACCCCCGGGAGGGCGTCTCCGTCTCGCCCGAGCCCCCGAGCACTGCCTCAGGCGCTCGGAGGACTTCCGCCTCGCCCGAGGGACACGTATCATCCCTCAGGCGGGAAAAAAGGCGGGCGCCCGTGGCCGCCCACGTCGCCTTTTTTCCCATTAATGGGGCGGACACGAGTCGTCCCCGTACTCAAAATATGGGGGCCCCGGTACGATACGATATGACCCCGGTCATGTCAAACGTAACTCAGTGGCCACGTCTCCACTACAACAGGGAGATACGACCACTGTGCCGTCTCTCTCTCTCTCTCTCTGAGCGGGGATTAGGACACGATCTTCGCCCGCCTTCCCACAGTGTAAGAATGCTCCAGCTAAACCTGACAACCGACTGCGGCGCCATTAAACGGGGAGCAGCAGCCAGACGACCATATCGCCTTTACTGGAAAGGGTGACCGTCTACCCCGGATAACAAGGGAGAAAGTACGCAATCTTTAAGTTTTACTTATCCCTTGACCGATCTTTTCTTTGTAAATCCATGACTCTCCTTCAGACTATAAAAGGAATGGCATGGACCTCAGTAAAACCCAACTCTAAAAAGAAGAACAAAAAACACCAGAGACTTGGGATCCACTCCCTCTCTCGATCGCTTGTATCCCCTACTATAAGCACCCCGGTGCAGAGTAACATGAGCAGCATCATACACTGGACGTAGGGCGATTTTTGCCTGAACCAGTATAAATCCTTGTGTCCGCTTTGCGCAACCATCCGAGACCAGACGCGCAGAAACAAATCACTAGCCGGTCTGTCTAGAGCGCCATTTTAGACACCGACAGTTGGCGCGCCAGGTAGGGGGCCTTCTGCGCGTCACGGTTCGTTCCACCCGGACTCGGATGGCCGAACGCCACGTTCAGCTCACTCTGGGCTCCCATATCCGATTTGGGAGCCTGGACTTTCTGTCCATGGGAGTCGACTACGACCTAGTCCTACTCCCCCCTCTACGCCCATCGATCCGCCTGTCAACCTCGGCTTCGTCACCGAGCCAACAGGCGGCCTTCATCTACATACCGTAGAGGCACGAGCATCCGAGGGCTCCCGACCCCTCGGCATCGGTCAAACACGGCTGGAACACCAGCTTGACGCCCTTCGGGGACCACGCCCGTCCTTGGAGGTATCTCACGACTCTTACTCGTCCATTGCTAACAACACATCACGACTCTCCGGGGACCCTCGCTCTCCCCGAGATCGTTCCATACGCATATACCTCAGGTATGGCCCTATGGGCTGCATAACGCCGCGAGAACTTACGGCCACCTCGTGGCCCGACGTCTCGCTGCTCAACCGGTGGGCGTCGAGCCCGCAGGCTCACCATACCACCCACAGACCGTCTCGGAGCTCCCTCGGAGTTCTGAGACGGCCTCAAGCGTCGATACTGACGAGTACGACGATGGCTGGTATGGCGCCGACTTCTCCGGGCTAGACGATGCAGAAGCCCTCCGATGCTTTCTCGACAACTGCGACTACCTCCTTGACACCCCCGACTCCGACGACGGGGGCTACGACCCGTCCCGTGAGTGTCTCATGTGCGAGGAGGTGGTCGAAGACGAGGAAGAAGAGGAGGAAGAACCACAGGGCTACGATGATGAGCACACCCCAGCCGGAGCTGTGGTCCGCACCACGGCCCCAGCTGGGAGAGCGTCCTTACAGT
>JAHUYU010002342.1:0-12319 GCA_030439765.1 Tripidium arundinaceum | reverse complement strand
AGGCAGACTGGTGTTGAAGGGGGTGTACGGGGACGCGAAGAGTGAGCCCAAGGTGCGTCCTGCAGTCGGGCGGTCCCTGGGTAGTGCGATCCATGATTGTTATCCGCGGTTTCTTGGAAAGTGTCCATGGTGATCTACGCGACCCTGACGGGGAAGCATGGTTTGTGTGAGGAATAAATCTCCAGCTGGATAGGAATTCGATTCGAATCGCCGTCGCTCCCGGTTAGTGAGCACTTGACTCGAGCTACGGCATCGTAGTATTAATGTTGGAACACGGATGGTTATGTGGTTAATGTTGGAAATACTAAACCTGAGATGTTAACCTTTGATGCTAATGGTTAATCAAGTGATTGTTTTAAGTAATAGGTGCTTAGCTAGTATGAATAGGTTATTCTAAAAATGATGCTAAAAGTAATTATCTTAGTTATTCATAATAACTTATGCCTTTCGCAAATGAGTCAAGCCAGTACACTATATAAAGCCTTGCATGCTCCTTGGTGTCATGTTATTTCTGGTTTATGACGGGTAAGTCTAGCTGAGTACATTATCGTACTCAGGGCGTTGTTCCCATTGTTGTTGCAGATGGTCAGATGTACTACGGGTACTGCTCCAACTGTCTGTATCCGGCGATGGGTGACAACTAGGACCTTGGGCAGAGGTCGCTCCGTTTGTCTTATCTACTGCTTTTGTGGACCATGACTATCTACTGGCACTGTAATTGAACTAAGGGTGTGTGCGTAAAACTATTTGCTTCCGCTACTTTATGTTGAACTATGTGTAATAACTTTTATTTCTGAACTCCGATGTATCCTACCTTTATGGTCAACTTTATGCATCGTGTGAACTGTGGCTGCTAAATCAGTACGATCTTGGTTGTATGTTGGTTGGTTTGAAATCCTTCGTGATTTCACGGAATCTCGAGTTATACGGGCTTAAGTTTGATAAATTAACCGTCTCGGTGAAGATTTTCTTACTTAATCTCGTATAATTACGTTGATCCATTACAGCTGGCATCGGAGCATGGTTTAGCATGTTACTGTTCACATGAGTATTTAAAACAAACTGTGTTTTTAAATGAGCTTTTGAACTTAAAAGTGTGCCAGTGTCATATCCTTTATGCCCGATAAGGACTCTAGGTGGCTTATTTAAGTACTAACTTGGGAGTTTGCATCATATTTAAACTTCGTCGCTCATACGGCGTGCTATTGTATGAGTGTCATTCACTTGAGTGGTAATGTATGGATCAATTACCTCTACGCCTTGGTAAGTGAGAGTTGTGAGTGCATGGTCGGATACACTGCCGATCTAGGGAGTGCTTAAGTGATTCCGAGTACTCACGTGCCATGCGCATGTTTGTATAAGGGTATCAAATTGGTGGGAAATTCCGTCATGCAGTGACGATGCCGTCAATAGGACGACGATTCGGGTAGTGGTTACCGTTATACTCGTATCTGGGGATGCGTGTAGAGCGAGTAACTTACTTTACTGCTTTCTTGCATATTTTCATACTGTGAGGTTTGGGCTGAAGTGATTTTCTGTAGGTACATAACAGCGCTTTCGAGTAGCACGTATTAGTTACGTTACAAGAGATCGTTGTATGCCACCGTTTATCCCGTTAGTAGTTATTGATTTTCTAAGTTTGTGAGGACGTACGGAACGTGCATGCATCATGTTATGCATTTCATTCATGCATTGTTCCTCCCCTTATAAGTTGCTTATCTCATTTCGATAAAAATGCCAACTTAAAAATTTGTTCTCACCCCTGTAATAAAATTTTGCTACAGATGGCACGTACCAAGCAGACAGCCCGCAAGTCCACCGGTAGAGCTCCCCGTCATCAGCTTGCTCCGCGCACTCGCCAGCGCCACACTTTCTTGGAGAGTTTGGGATGCCTACGCTCTTGTGGAGAGTGCTCAGTTATGTAGGCTATCCTGATGGATGGAGCCCCGCTACTTTTGGTCAAATGAGCGGTTGGGCGAAGGAATTTTGGTGACAGTGGAAGCAGTCGTTCGTCCCCGAGGTGATGGTTCTGAGTGGACCGGTTGCGTTTTGAGTCAACTGGCAGAACCCTGAAGAAGCCGCTGAGAGGGCAGCCTTTGGATCCTGAGGGATATCATGGATCGCTTTCCTCAGGAGTTGGCAGCAGCTATAGTTGGAGTCTTTCCGAGGGGCAACCCCTCCACTGACTCGTGGCAGCAGGCAAGGGGCAGATCTTTGGAGATTAGCGCAGCAGAGGCACAAAACAGTGACAACCCTGCTATGAGTGCCATGTTCGCAGTGATGAGGGCCTTCGATGGAGTGGAAGGTAGTCTGAGACGTGTTTCTAGTGCTCTTGGTCAGGCTCGTGATGACCGCCGTCAGCTTCAGAGAGATCACGACGCCGAGATTGAGAGGCTCACTGCTGAGATGGCTCAGTTGACTCGTCAGAGAGATCAGGCCACTCAGAGGACTGTGGTTTTTGAGGGAGATGTACGTGCCCTGAGAGAGCAGCTTGGGCGACTGACCACCGCCCACAGGAATGCTGAGAGCATGTTGGCTCATGTGCTCCATCAGAGGAATGAAGCCTGGTCCGCAGAGAATGTGTTGAGAGCTAGACAGTTTGAGCTCGAGCAGCGGTTGCCGATGCAGAAGAGTACAATGATAACTTGCATGAAGAGGTCCATCGGCTGAACAATCAGCTTAATCCTTATGACCTCCCTGGCGCAGCCGAGATGGATTTGGATGTAGACGAAGATCCTGAAGAGCCCGTGGCGCCAGCTGAGGAGCACGACGACGCTGCAGTTGACGGCAACGCCAACGTCTCTGACCTAGACAGCGACCACGATGAGTAGGCTAGTAGTTGTTGCGCTAGCTACTAGGTTCCGCTTGCACGATCTTTTGCGTTGTTGGCACTTGAGCATGTAATAATGAGTAGAAAGACTAGAGCTTGATGTAATGTTGGAAAGCTTGGATGTGTTTGTGACGATATCCGAACGTCAAAAGTCCAGTGTATGTATGCTGGCAACTTAGTTATAATGGACGCGATGTGTGTGCTTTAAGTAATATAATTAGTGATGTTGTAGAAATTGCAACCGAATGAAAAATTATGCCGAACTGAATTCACTGGAGAGAATAAATTCATACAATAAAACAGGGGCACAATAAGTCATTCCAATTAACACAACATCACTAATTATATTACTTAAAGCACACACATCGCGTCCATTATAACTAAGTTGCCAGCATACATACACTGGACTTTTGACGTTCGGATATCGTCACAAACACATCCAAGCTTTCCAACATTACATCAAGCTCTAGTCTTTCTACTCATTATTACATGCTCAAGTGCCAACAACGCAAAAGATCGTGCAAGCGGAACCTAGTAGCTAGCGCAACAACTACTAGCCTACTCATCGTGGTCGCTGTCTAGGTCAGAGACGTTGGCGTTGCCGTCAACCTGCAGCGTCGTCGTGCTCCTCAGCTGGCGCCACGGCTCTTCAGGATCTTCGTCTACATCCAAATCCATCTCGGCTGCGCCAGGGAGGTCATAAGGATTAAGCTGATTGTTCAGCCGATGGACCTCTTCATGCAAGTTATCATTGTACTCTTCTGCATCGGCCAACCGCTGCTCGAGCTCAAACTGTCTAGCTCTCAACACATTCTCTGCGGACCAGGCTTCATTCCTCTGATGGAGCACATGAGCCAACATGCTCTCAGCATTCCTGTGGGCGGTGGTCAGTCGCCCAAGCTGCTCTCTCAGGGCACGTACATCTCCCTCAAAAACCACAGTCCTCTGAGTGGCCTGATCTCTCTGACGAGTCAACTGAGCCATCTCAGCAGTGAGCCTCTCAATCTCGGCGTCGTGATCTCTCTGAAGCTGACGGCGGTCATCACGAGCCTGACCAAGAGCACTAGAAACACGTCTCAGACTACCTTCCACTCCATCGAAGGCCCTCATCACTGCGAACATGGCACTCATAGCAGGGTTGTCACTGTTTTGTGCCTCTGCTGCGCTAATCTCCAAAGATCTGCCCCTTGCCTGCTGCCACGAGTCAGTGGAGGGGTTGCCCCTCGGAAAGACTCCAACTATAGCTGCTGCCAACTCCTGAGGAAAGCGATCCATGATATCCCTCAGGATCCAAAGGCTGCCCTCTCAGCGGCTTCTTCAGGGGTTCTGCCAGTTGACTCAAAACGCCAACCGGTCCACTCAGAACCATCACCTCGGGGACGAACGACTGCTTCCACTGTCACCAAAATTCCTTCGCCCAACCGCTCATTTGACCAAAAGTAGCGGGGCTCCATCCCATCAGGATAGCCTACATAACTGAGCACTCTCCACAAGAGCGTAGGCATCCCAAACTCTCCAAGAAAAGTGTGGCGCTGGCGAGTGCGCGGAGCAAGCTGATGACGGGGAGCTCTACCGGTGGACTTGCGGGCTGTCTGCTTGGTACGTGCCATCTGTAGCAAAATTTTATTACAGGGGTGAGAACAAATTTTTAAGTTGGCATTTTTATCGAAATGAGATAAGCAACTTATAAGGGGAGGAACAATGCCATGAATGAAATGCATAACATGATGCATGCACGTTCCGTACGTCCTCACAAACTTAGAAAATCAATAACTACTAACGGGATAAACGGTGGCATACAACGATCTCTTGTAACGTAACTAATACGTGCTACTCGAAAGCGCTGTTATGTACCTACAGAAAATCACTTCAGCCCAAACCTCACAGTATGAAAATATGCAAGAAAGCAGTAAAGTAAGTTACTCGCTCTACACGCATCCCCAGATACGAGTATAACGGTAACCACTACCCGAATCGTCGTCCTATTGACGGCATCGTCACTGCATGACGGAATTTCCCACCAATTTGATACCCTTATACAAACATGCGCATGGCACGTGAGTACTTCGGAATCACTTAAGCACTCCCCTAGATCGGCAGTGTATCCGACCATGCACTCACAACTCTCACTTACAAGGCGTAGAGGTAATTGATCCATACATTACCACTCAAGTGAATGACACTCATACAATAGCACGCCGTATGAGCGACGAAGTTTAAATATGATGCAAACTCCAAGTTAGTACTTAAATAAGCCACCTAGAGTCCTTATCGGGCATAAAGGATATGACCACTGGCACACTTTAAGTTCAAAAGCTCATTTAAAAACACAGTTTTGTTTTTAAATACTCATGTGAACAGTAACATGCTAAACCATGCTCCGATGCCAGCTGTAATGGATCAACGTAATTATACGAGATTAAGTAAGAAAATCTTCCACCGAGACGGTTAATTTATCAAACTTAAGCCCGTATAACTCGAGATTCCGTGAAATCACGAAGGATTTCAAACCAACCAACATACAACCAAGATCGTACTGATTTAGCAGCCACAGTTCACACGATGCATAAAGTTGACCATAAAGGTAGGATACATCGGAGTTCCAGAAATAAAAGTTATTACAACATAGTTCAACATAAAGTAGCGGAAGCAAATAGTTTTACGCACACACCCTTAGTTCAATTACAGTGCCAGTAGATAGTCATGGTCCACAAAAGCAGTAGATAAGACAAACGGAGCGACCTCTGCCCAAGGTCCTAGTTGTCACCCATCGCCGGATACAGACAGTTGGAGCAGTACCCGTAGTACATCTGACCATCTGCAACAACAATGGGAACAACGCCCTGAGTACGATAATGTACTCAGCTAGACTTACCCGTCATAAACCAGAAATAACATGACACCAAGGAGCATGCAAGGCTTTATATAGTGTACTGGCTTGACTCATTTGCGAAAGGCATAAGTTATTATGAATAACTAAAGATAATTACTTTTAGCATCATTTTTAGAATAACCTATTCATACTAGCTAAGCACCTATTACTTAAAACAATCACTTGATTAACCATTAGCATCAAAGGTTAACATCTCAGGTTTAGTATTTCCAACATTAACCACATAACCATCCGTGTTCCAACATTAATACTACGATGCCGTAGCTCGAGTCAAGTGCTCACTAACCGGGAGCGACGGCGATTCGAATCGAATTCCTATCCAGCTGGAGATTTATTCCTCACACAAACCATGCTTCCCCCGTCAGGGTCGCGTAGATCACCAATGACACTTTCCAAGAAACCGCGGGATAACAATCATGGATCGCACTACCCAGGGACCGCCCGACTGCCAGGACGCACCTTGGGCTCACTCTTCGCGTCCCCGTACACCCCCTTCAACACCAGTCTGCCAACCCGAGTTTATCCCAGCTCGAAAAGTGTCACTAGCTTCGCGGTCGAAAGGTACTTTATTCGGCCAGCTAAATGTGAGGCATGCGTCAACATGACAGAGGGACGAGCAACGATCGGTCCTTAATCGACACAGACGGAATCACTATAGTCCAAAACCCTATAAGACTCCGCCCGGTCTCTGTTTATTCACCAACACTTAGTTACTTATCAAGATTCACAAATTCTGATAACCATAGTCAGGTATTCACCTATAACTCGCAGGTGACAGGAAATCACCCGACTTCTACCGATCTAAGCATGGCTCACATTTAGCTGGCCGAATAAAGTACCTTTCGACCGCGAAGCTAGTGACACTTTTCGAGCTGGGATAAACTCGGGTTGGCAGACTGGTGTTGAAGGGGGTGTACGGGGACGCGAAGAGTGAGCCCAAGGTGCGTCTGGCAGTCGGGCGGTCCCTGGGTAGTGCGATCCATGATTGTTATCCCGCGGTTTCTTGGAAAGTGTCATTGGTGATCTACGCGACCCTGACGGGGAAGCATGGTTTGTGTGAGGAATAAATCTCCAGCTGGATAGGAATTCGATTCGAATCGCCGTCGCTCCCGGTTAGTGAGCACTTGACTCGAGCTACGGCATCGTAGTATTAATGTTGGAACACGGATGGTTATGTGGTTAATGTTGGAAATACTAAACCTGAGATGTTAACCTTTGATGCTAATGGTTAATCAAGTGATTGTTTTAAGTAATAGGTGCTTAGCTAGTATGAATAGGTTATTCTAAAAATGATGCTAAAAGTAATTATCTTTAGTTATTCATAATAACTTATGCCTTTCGCAAATGAGTCAAGCCAGTACACTATATAAAGCCTTGCATGCTCCTTGGTGTCATGTTATTTCTGGTTTATGACGGGTAAGTCTAGCTGAGTACATTATCGTACTCAGGGCGTTGTTCCATTGTTGTTGCAGATGGTCAGATGTACTACGGGTACTGCTCCAACTGTCTGTATCCGGCGATGGGTGACAACTAGGACCTTGGGCAGAGGTCGCTCCGTTTGTCTTATCTACTGCTTTTGTGGACCATGACTATCTACTGGCACTGTAATTGAACTAAGGGTGTGTGCGTAAAACTATTTGCTTCCGCTACTTTATGTTGAACTATGTTGTAATAACTTTTATTTCTGAACTCCGATGTATCCTACCTTTATGGTCAACTTTATGCATCGTGTGAACTGTGGCTGCTAAATCAGTACGATCTTGGTTGTATGTTGGTTGGTTTGAAATCCTTCGTGATTTCACGGAATCTCGAGTTATACGGGCTTAAGTTTGATAAATTAACCGTCTCGGTGGAAGATTTTCTTACTTAATCTCGTATAATTACGTTGATCCATTACAGCTGGCATCGGAGCATGGTTTAGCATGTTACTGTTCACATGAGTATTTAAAAACAAAACTGTGTTTTTAAATGAGCTTTTGAACTTAAAAGTGTGCCAGTGGTCATATCCTTTATGCCCGATAAGGACTCTAGGTGGCTTATTTAAGTACTAACTTGGGAGTTTGCATCATATTTAAACTTCGTCGCTCATACGGCGTGCTATTGTATGAGTGTCATTCACTTGAGTGGTAATGTATGGATCAATTACCTCTACGCCTTGGTAAGTGAGAGTTGTGAGTGCATGGTCGGATACACTGCCGATCTAGGGGAGTGCTTAAGTGATTCCGAAGTACTCACGTGCCATGCGCATGTTTGTATAAGGGTATCAAATTGGTGGGAAATTCCGTCATGCAGTGACGATGCCGTCAATAGGACGACGATTCGGGTAGTGGTTACCGTTATACTCGTATCTGGGGATGCGTGTAGAGCGAGTAACTTACTTTACTGCTTTCTTGCATATTTTCATACTGTGAGGTTTGGGCTGAAGTGATTTTCTGTAGGTACATAACAGCGCTTTCGAGTAGCACGTATTAGTTACGTTACAAGAGATCGTTGTATGCCACCGTTTATCCCGTTAGTAGTTATTGATTTTCTAAGTTTGTGAGGACGTACGGAACGTGCATGCATCATGTTATGCATTTCATTCATGGCATTGTTCCTCCCCTTATAAGTTGCTTATCTCATTTCGATAAAAATGCCAACTTAAAAATTTGTTCTCACCCCTGTAATAAAATTTTGCTACAGATGGCACGTACCAAGCAGACAGCCCGCAAGTCCACCGGTAGAGCTCCCCGTCATCAGCTTGCTCCGCGCACTCGCCAGCGCCACACTTTTCTTGGAGAGTTTGGGATGCCTACGCTCTTGTGGAGAGTGCTCAGTTATGTAGGCTATCCTGATGGGATGGAGCCCCGCTACTTTTGGTCAAATGAGCGGTTGGGCGAAGGAATTTTGGTGACAGTGGAAGCAGTCGTTCGTCCCCGAGGTGATGGTTCTGAGTGGACCGGTTGGCGTTTTGAGTCAACTGGCAGAACCCCTGAAGAAGCCGCTGAGAGGGCAGCCTTTGGGATCCTGAGGGATATCATGGATCGCTTTCCTCAGGAGTTGGCAGCAGCTATAGTTGGAGTCTTTCCGAGGGGCAACCCCTCCACTGACTCGTGGCAGCAGGCAAGGGGCAGATCTTTGGAGATTAGCGCAGCAGAGGCACAAAACAGTGACAACCCTGCTATGAGTGCCATGTTCGCAGTGATGAGGGCCTTCGATGGAGTGGAAGGTAGTCTGAGACGTGTTTCTAGTGCTCTTGGTCAGGCTCGTGATGACCGCCGTCAGCTTCAGAGAGATCACGACGCCGAGATTGAGAGGCTCACTGCTGAGATGGCTCAGTTGACTCGTCAGAGAGATCAGGCCACTCAGAGGACTGTGGTTTTTGAGGGAGATGTACGTGCCCTGAGAGAGCAGCTTGGGCGACTGACCACCGCCCACAGGAATGCTGAGAGCATGTTGGCTCATGTGCTCCATCAGAGGAATGAAGCCTGGTCCGCAGAGAATGTGTTGAGAGCTAGACAGTTTGAGCTCGAGCAGCGGTTGGCCGATGCAGAAGAGTACAATGATAACTTGCATGAAGAGGTCCATCGGCTGAACAATCAGCTTAATCCTTATGACCTCCCTGGCGCAGCCGAGATGGATTTGGATGTAGACGAAGATCCTGAAGAGCCCGTGGCGCCAGCTGAGGAGCACGACGACGCTGCAGTTGACGGCAACGCCAACGTCTCTGACCTAGACAGCGACCACGATGAGTAGGCTAGTAGTTGTTGCGCTAGCTACTAGGTTCCGCTTGCACGATCTTTTGCGTTGTTGGCACTTGAGCATGTAATAATGAGTAGAAAGACTAGAGCTTGATGTAATGTTGGAAAGCTTGGATGTGTTTGTGACGATATCCGAACGTCAAAAGTCCAGTGTATGTATGCTGGCAACTTAGTTATAATGGACGCGATGTGTGTGCTTTAAGTAATATAATTAGTGATGTTGTGTTAATTGGAATGACTTATTGTGCCCCTGTTTTATTGTATGAATTTATTCTCTCCAGTGAATTCAGTTCGGCATAATTTTTCATTCGGTTGCAATTTCTACAACATCACCTAATAATTACTGTTGCTGAAACATGACAAGAGGGACGAGCAACGATCGGTCCTTAATCGACACAGACGGAATCACTATAGTCCAAAACCCTATAAGACTCCGCCCGGTCTCTGTTTATTCACCAACACTTAGTTACTTATCAAGATTCACAAATTCTGATAACCATAGTCAGGTATTCACCTATAACTCGCAGGTGACAGGAAATCACCCGACTTCTACCGATCTAAGCATGGCTGAGCAATTTACTCGATCCTGACGGGGGAAGCATGGTTTGTGTGAGGAATAAATCTCCAGCTGGATAGGAATTCGATTCGAATCGCCGTCGCTCCCGGTTAGTGAGCACTTGACTCGAGCTACGGCATCGTAGTATTAATGTTGGTGAATAAACAGAGACCGGGCGGAGTCTTATAGGGTTTTGGACTATAGTGATTCCGTCTGTGTCGATTAAGGACCGATCGTTGCTCGTCCCTCTTGTCATGTTTCAGCAACAGTAATTATTAGGTGATGTTGTAGAAATTGCAACCGAATGAAAAATTATGCCGAACTGAATTCACTGGAGAGAATAAATTCATACAATAAAACAGGGGCACAATAAGTCATTCCAATTAACACAACATCACTAATTATATTACTTAAAGCACACACATCGCGTCCATTATAACTAAGTTGCCAGCATACATACACTGGACTTTTGACGTTCGGATATCGTCACAAACACATCCAAGCTTTCCAACATTACATCAAGCTCTAGTCTTTCTACTCATTATTACATGCTCAAGTGCCAACAACGCAAAAGATCGTGCAAGCGGAACCTAGTAGCTAGCGCAACAACTACTAGCCTACTCATCGTGGTCGCTGTCTAGGTCAGAGACGTTGGCGTTGCCGTCAACTGCAGCGTCGTCGTGCTCCTCAGCTGGCGCCACGGGCTCTTCAGGATCTTCGTCTACATCCAAATCCATCTCGGCTGCGCCAGGGAGGTCATAAGGATTAAGCTGATTGTTCAGCCGATGGACCTCTTCATGCAAGTTATCATTGTACTCTTCTGCATCGGCCAACCGCTGCTCGAGCTCAAACTGTCTAGCTCTCAACACATTCTCTGCGGACCAGGCTTCATTCCTCTGATGGAGCACATGAGCCAACATGCTCTCAGCATTCCTGTGGGCGGTGGTCAGTCGCCCAAGCTGCTCTCTCAGGGCACGTACATCTCCCTCAAAAACCACAGTCCTCTGAGTGGCCTGATCTCTCTGACGAGTCAACTGAGCCATCTCAGCAGTGAGCCTCTCAATCTCGGCGTCGTGATCTCTCTGAAGCTGACGGCGGTCATCACGAGCCTGACCAAGAGCACTAGAAACACGTCTCAGACTACCTTCCACTCCATCGAAGGCCCTCATCACTGCGAACATGGCACTCATAGCAGGGTTGTCACTGTTTTGTGCCTCTGCTGCGCTAATCTCCAAAGATCTGCCCCTTGCCTGCTGCCACGAGTCAGTGGAGGGGTTGCCCCTCGGAAAGACTCCAACTATAGCTGCTGCCAACTCCTGAGGAAAGCGATCCATGATATCCCTCAGGATCCCAAAGGCTGCCCTCTCAGCGGCTTCTTCAGGGGTTCTGCCAGTTGACTCAAAACGCCAACCGGTCCACTCAGAACCATCACCTCGGGGACGAACGACTGCTTCCACTGTCACCAAAATTCCTTCGCCCAACCGCTCATTTGACCAAAAGTAGCGGGGCTCCATCCCATCAGGATAGCCTACATAACTGAGCACTCTCCACAAGAGCGTAGGCATCCCAAACTCTCCAAGAAAAGTGTGGCGCTGGCGAGTGCGCGGAGCAAGCTGATGACGGGGAGCTCTACCGGTGGACTTGCGGGCTGTCTGCTTGGTACGTGCCATCTGTAGCAAAATTTTATTACAGGGGTGAGAACAAATTTTTAAGTTGGCATTTTTATCGAAATGAGATAAGCAACTTATAAGGGGAGGAACAATGCCATGAATGAAATGCATAACATGATGCATGCACGTTCCGTACGTCCTCACAAACTTAGAAAATCAATAACTACTAACGGGATAAACGGTGGCATACAACGATCTCTTGTAACGTAACTAATACGTGCTACTCGAAAGCGCTGTTATGTACCTACAGAAAATCACTTCAGCCCAAACCTCACAGTATGAAAATATGCAAGAAAGCAGTAAAGTAAGTTACTCGCTCTACACGCATCCCCAGATACGAGTATAACGGTAACCACTACCCGAATCGTCGTCCTATTGACGGCATCGTCACTGCATGACGGAATTTCCCACCAATTTGATACCCTTATACAAACATGCGCATGGCACGTGAGTACTTCGGAATCACTTAAGCACTCCCCTAGATCGGCAGTGTATCCGACCATGCACTCACAACTCTCACTTACCAAGGCGTAGAGGTAATTGATCCATACATTACCACTCAAGTGAATGACACTCATACAATAGCACGCCGTATGAGCGACGAAGTTTAAATATGATGCAAACTCCCAA
>JAHUYU010000896.1:0-17655 GCA_030439765.1 Tripidium arundinaceum | reverse complement strand
GTTTTTTTTTTTTTGTTGTTTAGACTTTTCAGTATTTGCAGGTGCTCAGCCTTCAACTTGTCTCTGTCATGGATCATTTCTCCATTCATGAGTCTGTTTCAGTATCGTTTAACTCAGCCATATCTGGTATCTCTATTCTAGGGTACTCCATTAGTGATTTCCAGCTTGTTCCATTAGCTTCTCAATTTTCATCAAAGCATATTTTCTTTTATGGGAAGGTGCAAGGTGGCTGGTCGAATTTTCTGTTTGCTGCTGTCCTCAGAGAGTGCTTCCTAGTTTGATTCCCACAGGCTTTTTGGGTCGGTAATCTCACAGTGGCACAGAATGGTTGCAAAAAATTACCGTAGTTGCATCCCTGACGCCCAGTTGGATGCTTCCTTGATGCAGTCGATCCACTCCTTGTCATCATTTAGAAATCCTAGTGCATGACATGCTGACTTGTATGAAGAGTGCACGACTCCATCGATAGCCTTGATGTCTTCAAATGACGTGCAGCCCTTTGCAGTATTGAGAATCACTCTGAGATAATACCTTTCTCCACTTGCAGGGTGAGCATTGTAGATTTTGCCAATTTTCTTGCCACTTTTTCATCTTGCCCATTGCTTTTATTTGGCACGCCATGTCCATTTGGTCAGGAATTCTGAGTATGTTAATTCCCTGGCATCCTCATGCTTTTTGTTTCTCTCCATCCACTCTGTAAACATGGTAACTGCTGAACCTGGCAGTTTTACTATTTCCTCAGGTTTGTCGAGTCAAGAAAAATCACTTGTTGTTCGTTCTCCACGTGGAACAGTAGCCGCTGAATAGATGGTTCTTTGTAGTTTAGGTTAAACCTAATATTCTCTAACAAGCTTCATATGCTGTGAGATATCTGCATCCTAGATTCTAGGTATTTGATTGATCTAGATTGGGTGAACCACTCCACATTAATGTGTGCTTGGAACTTGACCAAGAGAGATTTGTTGTATGGCACAACATGTCCATTGTTCATATTGACTCCTTTTATTTCTATTTCCTGACCTTCATCTCGTCTTCTGTATATTGGGTAGCCATTTTCACCAATGGTAGTCTCGTCACATAGACTTTTTAGAACTGACAAATGCATCTGTAGTTCACCATGCATGGCGCCATTGGATTTGCCTCTCCACATGATCCATGCATCATAAATTTCTTAACAGCTTCATATGTTTCTGGATCCTTTTCCGGGATCTCAGCACATATCATTTCATCAATTTGTGAGGGGTTGAGGCAATTCTCCCCCTTTTCAAGGAATATTAGAATATGGGCATGTGGGAGTCCCTTCTTCTGGAATTCTATCATGTATATAACTGCAATTTTTCCCCAGAGGCCAGAGTGTCTGCACATGGAGTCTATAAAAAAGACATACATACACTTCAATCTATTAGTAGCTATTTGGTGAGGTTTTCCACACTTACCTGCTTTAGTCTTTCCGAAATGCCGCCTCTGTTTAATGTCCGTCATTAGCTCCTTCAGTTTTGGCAACACCAAACCACAATATTAGGTCGTGCTGCTGGCTTTTGCTGGTTCCCATCTTCATCAAGCATGCACTAGATCTCTGGCCACTTAGGATTGCATGTGAATGTTACAAACAAGTCAGGGTATCTAGCCCAACGACATATTGCCATCACATCTTGGTAGTTTTGCTCTTTGCATCTGGGACTTCCTCCGAAACTTGCTGAAGTAGTATCCTCCTCCCAACTTGTTCTGTCCTTGTATCTCCTTTTACGATTGCATCTCTCAACAAGAAAAAAGTTCTGTTCTTAGAGCTCCTTGATTCTTTCTTATTCGGTCAAGCCTGGATTGTTCAATGCATGCATAGACATCAACTAGAACTACATTGACATATTTCCGCACATCAGCATCAGCATCGATTGATCAGAGCGCTGTTGGAGGCGATATGCATAGTATTCCAGCATGGTGATGTATTTCTTGCCATTCCTTGCACCGTTTTCTTTGTATCTTATGCCAGGTCTAAAACCATCTTCTCCATAAGGGAAAAGCAACAGGTATTGCATGGCCATAAATTTTGGATGGAGTTCCGATATCCTTTTAGGCCTCAATCTTTGTACTCAACAACGATGTCACGTCCATTGCTTCCTTCAGCTGGATCTTTGACTATTAGGGTAGAAATTTCTGATGCTGATGGAAGTTGCATTGATGGGTTATGAGGATGCTAAGCTAGCCGGAAAACAAAAATTTTCGACCTCATAAACCAGGAACTACTGCTAGTTATAGATCACGGGATTACCACTAGATGCGCAGGTGCAACGGAAATGACTCGATGTAGTCGTATGCGTCATAGCAGTGCCGTGCAGTTGCGAGGTCGTCCGTCCGCCCGTCCCCTTCGTGCGGTTCGTCCTTGTGCTCCAGATGCAGCACCTCCGAGGTATCCACACGTACAGGGAGAAAGCATTGCGCCTCCGGACTGCTAGGTCCGCGAAGAGCAGTAGGCGCGGGCGTGGGATGGGCGGCGGTGGCTGCCAAATGGCGTGGCTTACCTATCCCCGTCGCCCACCCCTTGCTTATATAGGCGTCCTAATGAACTCCCGAGTTGGAGGCCCATTAGTAACTCTAAGCCTTGTCTAATTTGGGTCCAACCCGAATTAGGCTTCCAGCCCCTTAAGCGTGCGGCCTATGAGTTCACGCACACATAGACATGGCCCGAGTACTCCTACTCGGCCAATAGTTTACCGCGGCCTCTAGCAAAGCATGTCAACTCCTATGCATACGCAAAGATCATATCAGACGAACCACCACAAAACCACATACATGTTATTCCCTTTGCCTCACGATATTTGGTCAGCTCATAGGTTAACACTTAACCTAAGCACGGCCATGCATTTCTTGATCCAATCATTCGAGTGGTCCAGTGATATCTCTCTCATGTGGAGAGGGGCAAATTCCATCTTGATCGACTATGTCTCACAGCATGTTTCCCGACAAACACGAAAACCATATTATGACTACCCAGTTACGGAGTAGTATTTGATAGTCCCTGAGTAGGTCGTTTCACATCTTGAATACATACGACAATCTCAAGTCTAAGGACATAACGTACATGATATGTATAGAGACAATTACAACATCTCACGTTGGGTCAGTCCAGCCCCATGTCATACATGTGCCCACACTATTAGTTTGACATCTCTATGTCTATGACTTGTGAAACATAGTCATCAACCAATATATGTGCTGATCTAATATTCATGTGTGTCCTCACACGAACTCCGATCAGGGACAACTTAAAATAACCATACAAGTAAAAGAGTTTCACAAGCAATTCACATAATTGCCAATCGATACAAGTTGTCTTTAATGGATATTCAATGAACACATAATATATCATGGATACAATCGCAATATCATCATCTCTAGATTACCTCTAGGGCATATTCCTAACAATCTCCTACTGCACTAGAGTTAATCTCAAAGATATCTAATACCCATAGCTCTCATGTACGCCTCATGCTTAGGCTGTGGAAGAGCCTTTGTCAAGGATCTGCAACATTCAAATCCGTGTGTATCTTGTACATCTTGATCTCATCCCGTCTAACGAACTCTCGAATGAAGTGAAATTTCCGTAGTACATGTTTGTTCTTTTGGTGATTCCTTGGCTCCTTAGCCTGCGCAATTGCCCCATTGTTGTCACAATGAAGATTCAATGGACTGGACGCATTCGGAAACACACCAAGTTCAATGAGGAACCTCCTCATCCAAACACCTTTCTTCGCAGCTCTAGAGGCTGCAATGTACTCGGCCTCTGCTGTAGAATCGGTCACCATCTCCTGCTTGGAACTTTTCTAGCTTACAGCACCACCATTTATTGTGAACACAAAACCTGATTGAGACTGTGAATCATCTGTGTCAGTTTGGAAGCAGGAGATGGTGACCGATTCTACAGCAGAGGCCGAGTACATTGCAGCCTCTAGAGCTGCGAAGAAAGGTGTTTGGATGAGGAGGTTCCTCATTGAACTTGGTGTTTTCCGAATGCGTCCAGTCCATTGAATCTACATTGTGACAACAATGGGGCAATTGCGCAGGCTAAGGAGCCAAGGAATCACCAAAAGAACAAACATGTACTACGGAAATTTCACTTCATTCGAGAGTTCGTTAGACGGGATGAGATCAAGATGTACAAGATACACACGGATTTGAATGTTGCAGATCCTTTGACAAAGGCTCTTCCACAGCCTAAGCATGAGGCGTACATGAGAGCTATGGGTATTAGATATCTTTGAGATTAACTCTAGTGCAAGTAGGAGATTGTTAGGAATATGCCCTAGAGGTAATCATAGAGATGATGATATTGCGATTGTATCCATGATATATTATGTGTTCATTGAATATCCATTAAAGACAACTTGTATCGATTGGCAATTATGTGAATTGCTGTGAAACTCTTTTACTTGTATGGTTATTTTAAAGTTGTCCCTGATCGGAGTTCGTGTGAGGACACACATGAATATTAGATCAGCACATATATTGGTTGATGACTATGTTTCACAAGTCATAGACATAGAGATGTCAAACTAATAGTGTGGGCACATGTATGACATGGGGCTGGACTGACCAACGTGAGATGTTGTAATTGTCTCTATACATATCATGTACGTTATGTCCTTAGACTTGAGATTGTCGTATGTATTCAAGATGTGAAACGACCTACTCAGGGACTATCAAATACTACTCCGTAACTGGGTAGTCATAAATATGGTTTTCGTGTTTGTCGGGAAACATGCTGTGAGACATAGTCGATCAAGATGGAATTTGCCCCTCTCCACATGAGAGAGATATCACTGGACCACTCGAATGATTGGATCAAGAAATGCATGGCCGTGCTTAGGTTAAGTGTTAACCTATGAGCTGGACCAAATATCGTGAGGCAAAGGGAATACATGTATGTGGTTTTGTGGTGGTTCGTCTGATATGATCTTTGCGTATGCATAGGAGTTGACATGCTTTGCTAGAGGCCGCGGTAAACTATTGGCCGAGTAGGAGTACTCGGGCCATGTCTATGTGTGCGTGAACTCATAGGGCCGCACGCTTAAGGGGCTGGAAGCCTAATTCGGGTTGGACCCAAATTAGACAAGGCTTAGAGTTACTAATGGGCCTCCAACTCGGGAGTTCATTAGGACGCCTATATAAGCAAGGGGTGGGCGACGGGGATAGGTAAGCCACGCCATTTGGCAGCCACCGCCGCCCATCCCACGCCCGCGCCTACTGCTCTTCGCGGACCTAGCAGTCCGGAGGCGCAATGCTTTCTCCCTGTACGTGTGGATACCTCGGAGGTGCTGCATCTGGAGCACAAGGACGAACCGCACGAAGGGGACGGGCGGACGGACGACCTCGCAACTGCACGGCACTGCTATGACGCATACGACTACATCGAGTCATTTCCGTTGCACCTGCGCATCTAGTGGTAATCCCGTGATCTATAACTAGCAGTAGTTCCTGTTTATGAGGTCGAAAATTTTTGTTTTCCGGCTAGCTTAGCATCCTCATAACCCATCAATGCAACATTCCATCAGCATCAGAAATTTCTACCCTAATAGTCAAAAGATCCAGCTGAAGGAAGCAATGACGTGACATCGTTGTTGAGTACAAAGATATGAGGCCTAAAAGGATATCGGAACTCCATCCAAAATTTATGGCCATGCAATACCTGTTGCTTTTCCCCTTATGGAGAAGATGGTTCTTAGACCTGGCATAAGATACAAAGAAAACGGTGCAAGGAATGGCAAGAAATACATCACCCATGCTGGAATACTATGCATATCGCCTCCAACAGCGCTCTGATCAATCGATGCTGATGCTGATGTGCGGAAATATGTCAATGTAGTTCTAGTTGATGTCTATGCATGCATTGAACAATCCAGGCTTGACCGAATAAGAAAGAATCAAGGAGCTCTAAGAACAGAACTTTTTTCTTGGTTGAGAGATGCAATCGTAAAAGGAGATACAAGGACAGAACAAGTTGGGAGGAGGATACTACTTCAGCAAGTTTCGGAGGAAGTCCCAGATGCAAAGAGCAAAACTACCAAGATGTGATGGCAATATGTCGTTGGGCTAGATACCCTGACTTGTTTGTAACATTCACATGCAATCCTAAGTGGCCAGAGATCTAGTGCATGCTTGATGAAGATGGGAACCAGCAAAAGCCAGCAGCACGACCTAATATTGTGGTTTGGTGTTGCCAAAACTGAAGGAGCTAATGACGGACATTAAACAGAGGCGGCATTTCGGAAAGACTAAAGCAGGTAAGTGTGGAAAACCTCACCAAATAGCTACTAATAGATTGAAGTGTATGTATGTCTTTTTTATAGACTCCATGTGCAGACACTCTGGCCTCTGGGGAAAAATTGCAGTTATATACATGATAGAATTCCAGAAGAAGGGACTCCCACATGCCCATATTCTAATATTCCTTGAAAAGGGGGAGAATTGCCTCAACCCCTCACAAATTGATGAAATGATATGTGCTGAGATCCCGGAAAAAGGATCCAGAAACATATGAAGCTGTTAAGAAATTTATGATGCATGGATCATGTGGAGAGGCAAATCCAATGGCGCCATGCATGGTGAACTACAGATGCATTTGTCAGTTCTAAAAAGTCTATGTGACGAGACTACCATTGGTGAAAATGGCTACCCAATATACAGAAGACGAGATGAAGGTCAGGAAATAGAAATAAAAGGAGTCAATATGAACAATGGACATGTTGTGCCATACAACAAATCTCCTTGGTCAAGTTCCAAGCACACATTTATGTGGAGTGGTTCACCCAATCTAGATCAATCAAATACCTAGAATCTAGGATGCAGATATCTCACAGCATATGAAGCTTGTTAGAGAATATTTAGGTTTAACCTAAACTACAAAGAACCATCTATTCAGCGGCTACTGTTCCACGTGGAGAACGAACAACAAGTGATTTTTCTTGACTCGACAAACCTTGAGGAAATAGTAAAACTGCCAGGTTCAGCAGTTACCATGTTTACAGAGTGGATGGAGAGAAACAAAAAGCATGAGGATGCCAGGGAATTAACATACTCAGAATTCCTGACCAAATGGACATGGCGTGCCAAATAAAAGCAATGGGCAAGATGAAAAAGTGGCAAGAAAATTGGCAAAATCTACAATGCTCACCCTGCAAGTGGAGAAAGGTATTATCTCAGAGTGATTCTCAATACTGCAAAGGGCTGCACGTCATTTGAAGACATCAAGGCTATCGATGGAGTCGTGCACTCTTCATACAAGTCAGCATGTCATGCACTAGGATTTCTAAATGATGACAAGGAGTGGATCGACTGCATCAAGGAAGCATCCAACTGGGCGTCAGGGATGCAACTACGGTAATTTTTTGCAACCATTCTGTGCCACTGTGAGATTACCGACCCAAAAAGCCTGTGGGAATCAAACTAGGAAGCACTCTCTGAGGACATGCAGCAAACAGAAAATTCGACCAGCCACCTTGCACCTTCCCATAAAAGAAAATATGCTTTGATGAAAATTGAGAAGCTAATGGAACAAGCTGGAAAATCACTAATGGAGTACCCTAGAATAGAGATACCAGATATGGCTGAGTTAAACGATACTGAAACAGACTCATGAATGGAGAAATGATCCATGACAGAGACAAGTTGAAGGCTGAGCACCTGCAAATACTGAAAAGTCTAAACATAGATCAGAAAAGGGCCTTTTATGCAATAATTGAATCAGCAGAGAAATCACTAGGGAAGCTAATATTTGTGGATGGTTATGGTGGGACAGGTAAGACATACCTTTGGAAAGCAATCACAACAAGGCTACGATCAGAGGGAAAGATAGTAGTGGCAGTTGCGTCCAGTGGCATTGCAGCACTTCTGTTTCAAGGAGGAAGAACAGCACATTTAGCATTCAATATTCCAATGATCCTTACATATGAATCGACATGCTACATCAAGTAAGGTTCACACGTGGTTGACCTACTAACAAAGACGTCATTGATACTATGGGACGAAGCTCCAATGGCACACAGAAATTGCTTTGAGGCACTCGACAAGACCTTACGAGACGTGTTGAGGTTCACTAATGAGAAACAGCCTTGAAAAGCCCTTTGGCGGGATGATAGTTGTTCTAGGAGGCGACTTCAGGCAAATCCTCCCTGTTGTGCCAAAAGGAAGAAGAGAACACACTATAAATGCATCGATTAAATGATCGTATCTGTGGCAACATTTTGAGGTACTCAAGTTGACAAAAAAATATGCAGTTAAATTCTGTGCCCGCCACTCGAGCACAGCTGTAGAAGACTGCGGAATTTGCAGAGTGGATACTACAAATTGGTAATGGAGACATGGTTTCATTAGACGAGGAATGGGTTACTATCCCCAGTGACCTGTTGCTACAAAAAGGAGATGATCCAAAAGCAAAAATCATTGAAAGCACCTACCCTGGCCTGCACGACAACTGCTGCGATCAGAAGTTCCTAGAAGAAAATGCAATATTGTGTACAACAAATGAGGATGCCAAAGAAATCAATGAGTATGTTATGAAACAAATTCAGGGTGACACAGTGAGTTATCTGAGCAGTGGCAGTGTGTCCAAATCAATGTACTACAAACATGAAATGGACCATAAATATCCAATTGAGTTCCTCAATACCTTAAAGCACTCAGGAATTCCAAACCACCAGCTCAAGCTCAAAGTTGGCATGCCAATGATGCTTCTTCGTAACATCAACCAAACAGCAGGGCTGTGCAACGGTACTCGAATGATAATCACACGACTTGGGGAAAAGGTCACTGAAGCACAGATCATAACTGGAGCATGCATAGGGGATAAGGTATGCATCCCTCAAATCATCATGACACAGTATGAACCCAGGTGGCCGTTCATGCAAAAAAGAAAGCAGTTCCCTTTCTCTGTATGCTTTGCAATGACAATTAACAAAAGCCAAGGGCAATCTCTGAAAAAGGTCGGGCTCTATTTACTGAGGCAGGTTTTCACCCATGGGTAGCTCTATGTAGTAGTTTCCAGAGTCACAAAGAGGGATGGGCTGAAGATCCTCATCGCCGACAAAGAGTGCCCCGGTGAAGGGATGGCGAAAAACATCGTCTACAAGGAGATCTTCTAAAATGCATGCATGTAACATTTCAATAGAAGCTGTGTTTCCCAGTGGTGTAGAAACGCCTCTCTGTAACTGTAATGTAGTGGTAGTAGACTAGTAGTACTGTCATTGTTTCATGCAGTAAGTTTATGCTATGATTGGCGTCTGCAGAGTCACAAACAGAGATGACCGAAGATCTTGATCTCCGACTCGGAAGAATGTCAGGGCAAAGGAATGATGCAAAACATCGTCTAAAAAGAGGCCTTGTAAAATGCCTATCTGTAGTATACTATAGTATAGTATCTGAATAAGAGCTGGGTTCCCCAGTGGTGTAAAATAGCCTGTCTGTAAATTTGTAATAGGAGTGGTAGTGGTAGTGGAATTGTAGCATGCTAGCAGCTGCAGCTCCATGTAGAACTATGTGATTAATATTTTCCAATGTCGCAAGGAAAATTGGTGATGCAGGTTTATGAGCCGATGAAGTTTGTCCTGCATCAGTGTTTGTGTTTGAATTGGTCTCCCAGTATTTTTAATCTCTTGATGAGCACCAGATCAAATTACTGTGACATCGTGTCAAATTGTCAAAATACTCCGTCCAATTCCAAATTACAATTCAGTTTAGCTTTTTGCTAAGTCAAATTTCTCTAAATTTAACTAAATATATATAAAAAAACTCAAATAACTAGAATACCAAATTGGTTTCATTAGATTCTTCATATAGTATATTTTTTATAGAGCATTTATTTGAATTTCTAGAGATCAATATATTTTTCTGAAAAATTGGTGAAAGTTATAGCTAGCACAAAGTTAGAATGAACTGTGATTTGAATCAGATGGAGTAGCATGTAAAGAGGGAGGTGAATCTTCATACCCACGCGCGCTGGAGTTGATCCGCCTGATGCGGCCGTGGACCGGATTCATCCATCGGCATGGAATGCATAGGGGCGGATGCAACGACTCATGAGCATAACCACCGCCGGCAGTGTATCGTGCTTCCATTGGCGAAGGCGTTCGGCAAGCCGCATCTATCCGGAGAGCTCGCTATGGTGATGGGCGTAGGCCCACACGAGACCAACGGATCGAAGACGCCATTGTCTCACATCCGGGGCTAGGGGACATAGACTCCAAGGGTTATTACCATTACAGTTTTTAAAGTTAGGAGAAGTACCATTACTATTTAGCTATTGTGAAGCGCACCATTATAATTCTTTGTTTCTTTGAAACATGCCATGTTGTACACTTGGAAAGGACCTGGACCCAGCTGCAAGTGTATCTGGCAACTACATATTTTCGTATGTCCGGTCTTGCCCTCACCATCCGCTGGAAAAATACGGTCCATGGCGTCCGACGCTAACCGGCGTCTCTCACTCTCTTCCTCCTCTCGTCTGACGCCGTCCGCTAGGGTTAGGATACCGCGTCGTCGTGTTCCCCATCTACCGCAGCCGTCGTGGTCCGTATCCCTGGAAGATGCCTCCGCCCCCGCAGCCGTCTTCATCATCCTCGTCATTGTCGGCTCCGTCTCCGCCGTCGCCGCAGTCTTCCCCATGGTCAGCACGGTAGCGAGCTCAAGCTCCGGCTAGATGGGGAACACGACGAGGAATCTCGCTCGCGTCGTCTGTCCCAAGTGCAAGGTTCAAGTGATTAAGTGCAAGAGCAAGGCTGGTGCGGTGTTTCACAAGTGTCCGAACAACTTCCCGATGAGATTTCTATTAGACATTCACCTTGTGGTTCTTCGATGTTCATACTTTGTTGTTGTTTGATGGCTCAGGGTGATGATACCTGTGGTTACTGCTGGTATGAGGATGCATATGAGCGCTACTTGCGCAATAATCATCCAAATCTTGTTGAAGGTATTTTGGGTGATAAGGATGCTACTGTGGCTGCTGTTGAAGAGATGCAGGAATCTGGGGACATGAAGATGATAGCAGTGGACTTGAAGATGCAGTTGTGTGACATTAAACTTGAGATTGTCAACTTGAAGTCTAAAATCAAAGACCTGAAAGAGGAGGTTAGGAAGGGGAAGAATCCAAATGTGGGGGACAATGGAGCTTTTTTTGCTGGTTTCATGGCAATGTTAGTCCTGCTGCTAGCAAATTGTGTGGAAGAAATGAGTTGTGATCAGTTGTAGTAGTCTCCTTAGCTGATAGTTGTGCAAAGCGTTAGCTTGGCCTGATGGATGTATGAAGTATTCATTTTGGGTATGTGATGTACTTGTTAGTTTGACAATATGATGTATTAACTTGTCATTTTGGCAGCATGATGAATAAAACTTGTGAATTTGGCATTATGTTTGCAGTATATGGACATTGTTGCCATTTTAGCAGTATGACAAAGCACATAGTTGACCCACTGAGTTCATTGAACAGCTTATGAATTACCATGCACAGATTGAGTTCACACATAGTGTTCTTTCATAAGTAGATCATCATACCAACTGAAAGTTCACGAAAATGGTCTTTTACCCAACCAACTACCATACATACTACTAGTTCACACATAGGGTTATTAAACAAATTGATTACAAAAGACTGAGCTGTATCAGCCAAGCATCAGTCAAGCAAAAGATTGTTATCTGGCACTTGCTGCCACCAGACTAGCATCAGACAAGCTCCAATTTACTGTCCTTCAAAAACTAACTTCTCGATGCTACAAACAACAGCAGCAGGTGGGTCGACTGTAGCCCTCTTCTGCTTTTTCTTGAGAGGTGTCTTCTTCTTCTTTGGAGTGCAATTCTTCTTCTTCTGTGTTGTCTTTTCGTTCACTTGTGAAGGACCTGCTTCATCTGTGGAGTCTTTTTTCCTACATTTTGAAGACCAAACAGTTACTGGATAAATTGAGATGTTTCATATTTCTGCTTGTAACTAAGTTCAGAAAATTGTACCTTTCATTGGCTTTGTTCCTAGGTGGAGCTCTTTCACTATCTTCTCCAATTTCTGCCAGCTTGCAAGTTTTCTGAAAGTGACCCAAGTCTCCACATCTCTTACATCTAACCTTCTTTTTTGTTGCTCTTTTCTCTAAGCAGCCCCTTACCCTTTGAACCTTTGGCTGTCCTGCTGATCTGCCCAGCAATGGTGGGTACACCTTGAATCCAAGGTTTGACTTCAGGCCACTAAGTTCTATTTGGGATAGGTTCAATCCTGTCTTCATATGCTGCCCTGAATCTAGCCACTGAGTAGTAGTCATGGACTAAGTCTTCAATCTTGACGCCCTTGTTGGATAGAATCCATGCCAAAGCATGTTTGCAGGGCTTCCATGTTACTTGCCACTCCCTACAAGAGCAACAAAAAAGAAGGTTAGATGTAAGAGATGTGGAGACTTGGGTCACTTTCAGAAAACTTGCAAGCTGGCAGAAATTGGAGAAGATAGTGAAAGAGCTCCACCTAGGAACAAAGCCAATGAAAGGTACAATTTTCTGAACTTAGTTACAAGCAGAAATATGAAACATCTCAATTTATCCAGTAACTGTTTGGTCTTCAAAATGTAGGAAAAAAGACTCCACAGATGAAGCAGGTCCTTCACAAGTGAACGAAAAGACAACACAGAAGAAGAAGAATTGCACTCCAAAGAAGAAGAAGACACCTCTCAAGAAAAAGCAGAAGAGGGCTACAGTCGACCCACCTGCTGCTGTTGTTTGTAGCATCGAGAAGTTAGTTTTTGAAGGACAGTAAATTGGAGCTTGTCTGATGCTAGTCTGGTGGCAGCAAGTGCCAGATAACAATCTTTTGCTTGACTGATGCTTGGCTGATACAGCTCAGTCTTTTGTAATCAATTTGTTTAATAACCCTATGTGTGAACTAGTAGTATGTATGGTAGTTGGTTGGGTAAAAGACCATTTTCGTGAACTTTCAGTTGGTATGATGATCTACTTATGAAAGAACACTATGTGTGAACTCAATCTGTGCATGGTAATTCATAAGCTGTTCAATGAACTCAGTGGGTCAACTATGTGCTTTGTCATACTGCTAAAATGGCAACAATGTCCATATACTGCAAACATAATGCCAAATTCACAAGTTTTATTCATCATGCTGCCAAAATGACAAGTTAATACATCATATTGTCAAACTAACAAGTACATCACATACCCAAAATGAATACTTCATACATCCATCAGGCCAAGCTAACGCTTTGCACAACTATCAGCTAAGGAGACTACTACAACTGATCACAACTCATTTCTTCCACACAATTGCTAGCAGCAGGACTAACATTGCCATGAAACCAGCAAAAAAAGCTCCATTGTCCCCCACATTTGGATTCTTCCCCTTCCTAACCTCCTCTTTCAGGTCTTTGATTTTAGACTTCAAGTTGACAATCTCAAGTTTAATGTCACACAACTGCATCTTCAAGTCCACTGCTATCATCTTCATGTCCCCAGATTCCTGCATCTCTTCAACAGCAGCCACAGTAGCATCCTTATCACCCAAAATACCTTCAACAAGATTTGGATGATTATTGCGCAAGTAGCGCTCATATGCATCCTCATACCAGCAGTAACCACAGGTATCATCACCCTGAGCCATCAAACAACAACAAAGTATGAACATCGAAGAACCACAAGGTGAATGTCTAATAGAAATCTCATCGGGAAGTTGTTCGGACACTTGTGAAACACCGCACCAGCCTTGCTCTTGCACTTAATCACTTGAACCTTGCACTTGGGACAGACGACGCGAGCGAGATTCCTCGTCGTGTTCCCCATCTAGCCGGAGCTTGAGCTCGCTACCGTGCTGACCATGGGGAAGACTGCGGCGACGGCGGAGACGGAGCCGACAATGACGAGGATGATGAAGACGGCTGCGGGGGCGGAGGCATCTTCCAGGGATACGGACCACGACGGCTGCGGTAGATGGGGAACACGACGACGCGGTATCCTAACCCTAGCGGACGGCGTCAGACGAGAGGAGGAAGAGAGTGAGAGACGCCGGTTAGCGTCGGACGCCATGGACCGTTTTCCAGCGGATGGTGAGGGCAAGACCGGACATACGAAAATATGTAGTTGCCAGATACACTTGCAGCTGGGTCCAGGTCCTTTCCAAGTGTACAACATGGCATGTTTCAAAGAAACAAAGAATTATAATGGTGCGCTTCACAATAGCTAAATAGTAATGGTACTTCTCCTAACTTTAAAAACTGTAATGGTAATAACCCTTGGAGTCTATGTCCCCTAGCCCCGGATGTGAGACAATGGCGTCTTCGATCCGTTGGTCTCGTGTGGGCCTACGCCCATCACCATAGCGAGCTCTCCGGATAGATGCGGCTTGCCGAACGCCTTCGCCAATGGAAGCACGATACACTGCCGGCGGTGGTTATGCTCATGAGTCGTTGCATCCGCCCCTATGCATTCCATGCCGATGGATGAATCCGGTCCACGGCCGCATCAGGCGGATCAACTCCAGCGCGCGTGGGTATGAAGATTCACCTCCCTCTTTACATGCTACTCCATCTGATTCAAATCACAGTTCATTCTAACTTTGTGCTAGCTATAACTTTCACCAATTTTTCAGAAAAATATATTGATCTCTAGAAATTCAAATAAATGCTCTATAAAAAATATACTATATGAAGAATCTAATGAAACCAATTTGGTATTCTAGTTATTTGAGTTTTTTATATATATTTAGTTAAATTTAGAGAAATTTGACTTAGCAAAAAGCTAAACTGAATTGTAATTTGGAATTGGACGGAGTATTTTGACAATTTGACACGATGTCACAGTAATTTGATCTGGTGCTCATCAAGAGATTAAAAATACTGGGAGACCAATTCAAACACAAACACTGATGCAGGACAAACTTCATCGGCTCATAAACCTGCATCACCAATTTTCCTTGCGACATTGGAAAATATTAATCACATAGTTCTACATGGAGCTGCAGCTGCTAGCATGCTACAATTCCACTACCACTACCACTCCTATTACAAATTTACAGACAGGCTATTTTACACCACTGGGGAACCCAGCTCTTATTCAGATACTATACTATAGTATACTACAGATAGGCATTTTACAAGGCCTCTTTTTAGACGATGTTTTGCATCATTCCTTTGCCCTGACATTCTTCCGAGTCGGAGATCAAGATCTTCGGTCATCTCTGTTTGTGACTCTGCAGACGCCAATCATAGCATAAACTTACTGCATGAAACAATGACAGTACTACTAGTCTACTACCACTACATTACAGTTACAGAGAGGCGTTTCTACACCACTGGGAAACACAGCTTCTATTGAAATGTTACATGCATGCATTTTAGAAGATCTCCTTGTAGACGATGTTTTTCGCCATCCCTTCACCGGGGCACTCTTTGTCGGCGATGAGGATCTTCAGCCCATCCCTCTTTGTGACTCTGGAAACTACTACATAGAGCTACCCATGGGTGAAAACCTGCCTCAGTAAATAGAGCCCGACCTTTTTCAGAGATTGCCCTTGGCTTTTGTTAATTGTCATTGCAAAGCATACAGAGAAAGGGAACTGCTTTCTTTTTTGCATGAACGGCCACCTGGGTTCATACTGTGTCATGATGATTTGAGGGATGCATACCTTATCCCCTATGCATGCTCCAGTTATGATCTGTGCTTCAGTGACCTTTTCCCCAAGTCGTGTGATTATCATTCGAGTACCGTTGCACAGCCCTGCTGTTTGGTTGATGTTACGAAGAAGCATCATTGGCATGCCAACTTTGAGCTTGAGCTGGTGGTTTGGAATTCCTGAGTGCTTTAAGGTATTGAGGAACTCAATTGGATATTTATGGTCCATTTCATGTTTGTAGTACATTGATTTGGACACACTGCCACTGCTCAGATAACTCACTGTGTCACCCTGAATTTGTTTCATAACATACTCATTGATTTCTTTGGCATCCTCATTTGTTGTACACAATATTGCATTTTCTTCTAGGAACTTCTGATCGCAGCAGTTGTCGTGCAGGCCAGGGTAGGTGCTTTCAATGATTTTTGCTTTTGGATCATCTCCTTTTTGTAGCAACAGGTCACTGGGGATAGTAACCCATTCCTCGTCTAATGAAACCATGTCTCCATTACCAATTTGTAGTATCCACTCTGCAAATTCCGCAGTCTTCTACAGCTGTGCTCGAGTGGCGGGCACAGAATTTAACTGCATATTTTTTTGTCAACTTGAGTACCTCAAAATGTTGCCACAGATACGATCATTTAATCGATGCATTTATAGTGTGTTCTCTTCTTCCTTTTGGCACAACAGGGAGGATTTGCCTGAAGTCGCCTCCTAGAACAACTATCATCCCGCCAAAGGGCTTTTCAAGGCTGTTTCTCATTAGTGAACCTCAACACGTCTCGTAAGGTCTTGTCGAGTGCCTCAAAGCAATTTCTGTGTGCCATTGGAGCTTCGTCCCATAGTATCAATGACGTCTTTGTTAGTAGGTCAACCACGTGTGAACCTTACTTGATGTAGCATGTCGATTCATATGTAAGGATCATTGGAATATTGAATGCTAAATGTGCTGTTCTTCCTCCTTGAAACAGAAGTGCTGCAATGCCACTGGACGCAACTGCCACTACTATCTTTCCCTCTGATCGTAGCCTTGTTGTGATTGCTTTCCAAAGGTATGTCTTACCTGTCCCACCATAACCATCCACAAATATTAGCTTCCCTAGTGATTTCTCTGCTGATTCAATTATTGCATAAAAGGCCCTTTTCTGATCTATGTTTAGACTTTTCAGTATTTGCAGGTGCTCAGCCTTCAACTTGTCTCTGTCATGGATCATTTCTCCATTCATGAGTCTGTTTCAGTATCGTTTAACTCAGCCATATCTGGTATCTCTATTCTAGGGTACTCCATTAGTGATTTTCCAGCTTGTTCCATTAGCTTCTCAATTTTCATCAAAGCATATTTTCTTTTATGGGAAGGTGCAAGGTGGCTGGTCGAATTTTCTGTTTGCTGCATGTCCTCAGAGAGTGCTTCCTAGTTTGATTCCCACAGGCTTTTTGGGTCGGTAATCTCACAGTGGCACAGAATGGTTGCAAAAAATTACCGTAGTTGCATCCCTGACGCCCAGTTGGATGCTTCCTTGATGCAGTCGATCCACTCCTTGTCATCATTTAGAAATCCTAGTGCATGACATGCTGACTTGTATGAAGAGTGCACGACTCCATCGATAGCCTTGATGTCTTCAAATGACGTGCAGCCCTTTGCAGTATTGAGAATCACTCTGAGATAATACCTTTCTCCACTTGCAGGGTGAGCATTGTAGATTTTGCCAATTTTCTTGCCACTTTTTCATCTTGCCCATTGCTTTTATTTGGCACGCCATGTCCATTTGGTCAGGAATTCTGAGTATGTTAATTCCCTGGCATCCTCATGCTTTTTGTTTCTCTCCATCCACTCTGTAAACATGGTAACTGCTGAACCTGGCAGTTTTACTATTTCCTCAAGGTTTGTCGAGTCAAGAAAAATCACTTGTTGTTCGTTCTCCACGTGGAACAGTAGCCGCTGAATAGATGGTTCTTTGTAGTTTAGGTTAAACCTAAATATTCTCTAACAAGCTTCATATGCTGTGAGATATCTGCAA
>JAHUYU010003337.1:0-15861 GCA_030439765.1 Tripidium arundinaceum | reverse complement strand
AGTCAAAACAAGATTATTGTGGCTACAGCTACATCTGGCGTTGTGGCTTCCACATTGCCTGGAGGGAGGACTGCCCACTCACGTTTCAAGATACCATTAACTATTGAGGATGGTGCTTTTTGTAGTTTCACGAAACAGAGTGGTACCGCGAAGCTTCTACGGACAGCATCCCTCAATATATGGGATGAGGCTTCTATGACCAAGAGTCAAGCAGTGGATGCGCTAGACAATAGCCTACGTGATATAATGGATCGACATGAACTTCCTTTTGGTGGTAAGACTGTTGTGTTCGGTGGAGATTTCAGCCAGGTCCATCCTGTTGTAAGGAAGGGGTCGAGGGCTGAAAGGTCCTAAATGGCTAGAGGGGGGTGAATAGCCTAATAAAAATTTCTACAAAGCTCAAGTGAGGTAGAGGATTATACCAAACCGATAAGAGATAAATCAATCAAGAATACCAATTTATGACACAATGATTTATCCCGAGGTTCACTTGCTTGCCGGCAAGCTAGTCCCCGTTGTGACGACTCACTCACTTGGAGGTTCACGCACTTATAGGCATCACACGCCTAACCCACACTTGGGTGCCGCACAACCAATACAAGATGTGGGTACTCAATGTCACGAGCAATCCACTAGAGTCACCTTTCGCGAATCTCCCGGGGGGAAGGCGCAAGAACCCCTCACAAGATCACCGGAGATGGCCACGAACAATCACCAACTCGTGCCAAAGCTCCTCCGCTGCTCCAAGCCATCTAGATGGCGGCAACCACCAAGAGTAACAAGAAAACTACAGTAAATCGATCCCCAAGTGCCACTAGATGCAATCACTCAAGCAAATGCACTTGGAATCACTCAATCTCACTTTGGATGCACAATCAAGCAAGGAGATGAGTGGGAGAGGTTTGCTTTAGCTCACTAGGATGTATCAATGATCAAAATGTCCAAGAGAGTGAGCTAGAGCCGGCCAAGGTGCTTAAATAGAAGCCCCAAGCTTCAACTAGCCGTTACACACTCGAAGGGGTACCGGACCCTGGTCCGAACCCAGGCATCGGGGCGTTCGGACCATCTGCTCCGGGTCCGGACCACCGCCATGGCCAGCCACACGCTGCCATGTGTCCAGAGCGCCGAGGGACGCGACCGGACTGAGCTCCGGAGTCGGACGCCGGGGGGAGGGGGGGTCCGGACCATCGCCCGCGGGTCCGGAGCTCCGCTGTGGCCACTGCCACTATGCCACATGTCCTTTATTTCAAATTTGACCGTTGGCGTGCCCAACAGCACTCTGCCAAGCGTCCGAAGTCCCACCTTCGGACTCACATAGTGCCCGACCGGACCAACGCGGACCAGAGTCCGGAGGACTCCAGAGAGCTCCCGAGGGGCCAAAATGCCTTCGGACTCGGTCCGGATCTGCGGTCCGGACCAATGTCCAAGGTCTGGACCTCCCACGCTCGCATGCCGTCGTGCCACGTGGCCGAGGGTGTCCAACTGGACCGGCGTACCTTGGTCCGGTTCCCCCGCGCGCCCAGAGCACGCAGTGCCGCGCCACCTAGGGTTAGGTTCCGGACCCATCACTGATGTTCCAGACCACCTTTGCCCTAGGGTCTGGAGCCCCTATCTCCTCCTTTTCCATCTTCTTTCTCCAACCCTTGCTTCCATGTGCTAACACCAATGTGTTCCACCACTTGTGCACGTGTGTTAGCATTTTTCAAAGCATTCTTCAAGGGTTAAGTTAGTCCACACTAGGTCATAATGCATACACATGAGTGACATCACCTAGTGGCACTTGATAACCATTTTAACCATGATTTTCTCCTCTTCATAGTATGGCTATCTATCCTAAACCCAATCACACTCTCTATAGTGTCTTGATCGGCAAAACAAAGGTGGCCCTATCAAGTATACCTTTGCCTTGAGCCCATTTTGTTTTTCTCTTTCTTCTTCTCCAATTTTGGAGCACTTGATCACCATCTCTTGGACTCACCATCCTTCACCATGGTTGCCATCTAGCACCACTACTTGGAGTGTACCAACCTATCTCATATATCACTTAGAGTAAAAGGTTAGTACACTAAGGTTTCATCAATTAGCCAAAACCAAACTAGGGCTTTCAATCTTCCCCCTTTTGGTAATTGATGACAACCTTCACAAAGATATGAATTAAATTCAATTTTGAATTTGAGTTGCTTGTCCAAGCATTTTGTTCATGAATAAGAATTGGACAATCACCAAAAATTCGATTTTGGTAGCGTTAGGTCCCTCTACATATGTGCTAGTGTGTTTGGTTTAAAGCTTGCACATATGTATGAATTGGAGTTGTGGAAGAGTAATAGCTACCAAATGATGCTAAGGTATAAAGAATGGACCTTTGAAGCGTGATACCAATCGGAGTGCACTTTTAACACCATCCTTAGCACCATGGTTTAGCTAGATACATAAAAAATACTAGATACCTCATGAGCTCAACATTAGTAGCAAAGCTCTAGTACCACTTGATAAATACAAACTATATCTAGCTACCACCTATGCATGCTAGTAGTTCATTTCATCAATCAAATTCTATTACTAGCATACATAGGTGGTAGCTAGATATAGTTTGTATTTATCAAGTGGTACTAGAGCTTTGCTACTAATGTTGAGCTCATGAGGTATCTAGTATTTTTTATGTATCTAGCTAAACCATGGTGCTAAGGATGGTGAGTCCAAGAGATGGTGATCAAGTGCTCCAAAATTGGAGAAGAAGAAAGAGAAAAACAAAATGGGCTCAAGGCAAAGGTATACTTGATAGGGCCACCTTTGTTTTGCCGATCAAGACACTATAGAGAGTGTGATTGGGTTTAGGATAGATAGCCATACTATGAAGAGGAGAAAATCATGGTTAAAATGGTTATCAAGTGCCACTAGGTGATGTCACTCATGTGTATGCATTATGACCTAGTGTGGACTAACTTAACCCTTGAAGAATGCTTTGAAAAATGCTAACACACGTGCACAAGTGGTGGAACACATTGGTGTTAGCACATGGAAGCAAGGGTTGGAGAAAGAAGATGGAAAAGGAGGAGATAGGGGCTCCAGACCCTAGGGCAAAGGTGGTCTGGAACATCAGTGATGGGTCCGGAACCTAACCCTAGGTGGCGCGGCACTGCGTGCTCTGGGCGCGCGGGGGAACCGGACCAAGGTACGCCGGTCCAGTTGGACACCCTCGGCCACGTGGCACGACGGCATGCGAGCGTGGGAGGTCCAGACCTTGGACATTGGTCCGGACCGCAGATCCGGACCGAGTCCGAAGGCATTTTGGCCCCTCGGGAGCTCTCTGGAGTCCTCCGGACTCTGGTCCGCGTTGGTCCGGTCGGGCACTATGTGAGTCCGAAGGTGGGACTTCGGACGCTTGGCAGAGTGCTGTTGGGCACGCCAACGGTCAAATTTGAAATAAAGGACATGTGGCATAGTGGCAGTGGCCACAGCGGAGCTCCGGACCCGCGGGCGATGGTCCGGACCCCCCCTCCCCCCGGCGTCCGACTCCGGAGCTCAGTCCGGTCGCGTCCCTCGGCGCTCTGGACACATGGCAGCGTGTGGCTGGCCATGGCGGTGGTCCGGACCCGGAGCAGATGGTCCGAACGCCCGATGCCTGGGTTCGGACCAGGGTCCGGTACCCCTTCGAGTGTGTAACGGCTAGTTGAAGCTTGGGGCTTCTATTTAAGCACCTTGGCCGGCTCTAGCTCACTCTCTTGGACATTTTGATCATTGATACATCCTAGTGAGCTAAAGCAAACCTCTCCCACTCATCTCCTTGCTTGATTGTGCATCCAAAGTGAGATTGAGTGATTCCAAGTGCATTTGCTTGAGTGATTGCATCTAGTGGCACTTGGGGATCGATTTACTGTAGTTTTCTTGTTACTCTTGGTGGTTGCCGCCATCTAGATGGCTTGGAGCAGCGGAGGAGCTTTGGCACGAGTTGGTGATTGTTCGTGGCCATCTCCGGTGATCTTGTGAGGGGTTCTTGCGCCTTCCCCCCGGGAGATTCGCGAAAGGTGACTCTAGTGGATTGCTCGTGACATTGAGTACCCACATCTTGTATTGGTTGTGCGGCACCCAAGTGTGGGTTAGGCGTGTGATGCCTATAAGTGCGTGAACCTCCAAGTGAGTGAGTCGTCACAACGGGGACTAGCTTGCCGGCAAGCAAGTGAACCTCGGGATAAATCATTGTGTCATAAATTGGTATTCTTGATTGATTTATCTCTTATCGGTTTGGTATAATCCTCTACCTCACTTGAGCTTTGTAGAAATTTTTATTAGGCTATTCACTCCCCTCAAGGCCGAGTATTCTTTGTGGATGGACCTGGTGGCACTGAAAAAACCTATCTATACAAGGCCCTGCTTGCGAAAATACGCAGTCAAAACAAGATTATTGTGGCTACAGCTACATCTGGCGTTGTGGCTTCCACATTGCCTGGAGGGAGGACTGCCCACTCACGTTTCAAGATACCATTAACTATTGAGGATGGTGCTTTTTGTAGTTTCACGAAACAGAGTGGTACCGCGAAGCTTCTACGGACAGCATCCCTCAATATATGGGATGAGGCTTCTATGACCAAGAGTCAAGCAGTGGATGCGCTAGACAATAGCCTACGTGATATAATGGATCGACATGAACTTCCTTTTGGTGGTAAGACTGTTGTGTTCGGTGGAGATTTCAGCCAGGTCCATCCTGTTGTAAGGAAGGGGTCGAGGGCTGAAAGGTCCTAAATGGCTAGAGGGGGGTGAATAGCCTAATAAAAATTTCTACAAAGCTCAAGTGAGGTAGAGGATTATACCAAACCGATAAGAGATAAATCAATCAAGAATACCAATTTATGACACAATGATTTATCCCGAGGTTCACTTGCTTGCCGGCAAGCTAGTCCCCGTTGTGACGACTCACTCACTTGGAGGTTCACGCACTTATAGGCATCACACGCCTAACCCACACTTGGGTGCCGCACAACCAATACAAGATGTGGGTACTCAATGTCACGAGCAATCCACTAGAGTCACCTTTCGCGAATCTCCCGGGGGGAAGGCGCAAGAACCCCTCACAAGATCACCGGAGATGGCCACGAACAATCACCAACTCGTGCCAAAGCTCCTCCGCTGCTCCAAGCCATCTAGATGGCGGCAACCACCAAGAGTAACAAGAAAACTACAGTAAATCGATCCCCAAGTGCCACTAGATGCAATCACTCAAGCAAATGCACTTGGAATCACTCAATCTCACTTTGGATGCACAATCAAGCAAGGAGATGAGTGGGAGAGGTTTGCTTTAGCTCACTAGGATGTATCAATGATCAAAATGTCCAAGAGAGTGAGCTAGAGCCGGCCAAGGTGCTTAAATAGAAGCCCCAAGCTTCAACTAGCCGTTACACACTCGAAGGGGTACCGGACCCTGGTCCGAACCCAGGCATCGGGGCGTTCGGACCATCTGCTCCGGGTCCGGACCACCGCCATGGCCAGCCACACGCTGCCATGTGTCCAGAGCGCCGAGGGACGCGACCGGACTGAGCTCCGGAGTCGGACGCCGGGGGGAGGGGGGGTCCGGACCATCGCCCGCGGGTCCGGAGCTCCGCTGTGGCCACTGCCACTATGCCACATGTCCTTTATTTCAAATTTGACCGTTGGCGTGCCCAACAGCACTCTGCCAAGCGTCCGAAGTCCCACCTTCGGACTCACATAGTGCCCGACCGGACCAACGCGGACCAGAGTCCGGAGGACTCCAGAGAGCTCCCGAGGGGCCAAAATGCCTTCGGACTCGGTCCGGATCTGCGGTCCGGACCAATGTCCAAGGTCTGGACCTCCCACGCTCGCATGCCGTCGTGCCACGTGGCCGAGGGTGTCCAACTGGACCGGCGTACCTTGGTCCGGTTCCCCCGCGCGCCCAGAGCACGCAGTGCCGCGCCACCTAGGGTTAGGTTCCGGACCCATCACTGATGTTCCAGACCACCTTTGCCCTAGGGTCTGGAGCCCCTATCTCCTCCTTTTCCATCTTCTTTCTCCAACCCTTGCTTCCATGTGCTAACACCAATGTGTTCCACCACTTGTGCACGTGTGTTAGCATTTTTCAAAGCATTCTTCAAGGGTTAAGTTAGTCCACACTAGGTCATAATGCATACACATGAGTGACATCACCTAGTGGCACTTGATAACCATTTTAACCATGATTTTCTCCTCTTCATAGTATGGCTATCTATCCTAAACCCAATCACACTCTCTATAGTGTCTTGATCGGCAAAACAAAGGTGGCCCTATCAAGTATACCTTTGCCTTGAGCCCATTTTGTTTTTCTCTTTCTTCTTCTCCAATTTTGGAGCACTTGATCACCATCTCTTGGACTCACCATCCTTAGCACCATGGTTTAGCTAGATACATAAAAAATACTAGATACCTCATGAGCTCAACATTAGTAGCAAAGCTCTAGTACCACTTGATAAATACAAACTATATCTAGCTACCACCTATGTATGCTAGTAATAGAATTTGATTGATGAAATGAACTACTAGCATGCATAGGTGGTAGCTAGATATAGTTTGTATTTATCAAGTGGTACTAGAGCTTTGCTACTAATGTTGAGCTCATGAGGTATCTAGTATTTTTTATGTATCTAGCTAAACCATGGTGCTAAGGATGGTGTTAAAAGTGCACTCCGATTGGTATCACGCTTCAAAGGTCCATTCTTTATACCTTAGCATCATTTGGTAGCTATTACTCTTCCACAACTCCAATTCATACATATGTGCAAGCTTTAAACCAAACACACTAGCACATATGTAGAGGGACCTAACGCTACCAAAATCGAATTTTTGGTGATTGTCCAATTCTTATTCATGAACAAAATGCTTGGACAAGCAACTCAAATTCAAAATTGAATTTAATTCATATCTTTGTGAAGGTTGTCATCAATTACCAAAAGGGGGAAGATTGAAAGCCCTAGTTTGGTTTTGGCTAATTGATGAAACCTTAGTGTACTAACCTTTTACTCTAAGTGATATATGAGATAGGTTGGTACACTCCAAGTAGTGGTGCTAGATGGCAACCATGGTGAAGGATGGTGAGTCCAAGAGATGGTGATCAAGTGCTCCAAAATTGGAGAAGAAGAAAGAGAAAAACAAAATGGGCTCAAGGCAAAGGTATACTTGATAGGGCAACCTTTGTTTTGGCCGATCAAGACACTATAGAGAGTGTGATTGGGTTTAGGATAGATAGCCATACTATGAAGAGGAGAAAATCATGGTTAAAATGGTTATCAAGTGCCACTAGGTGATGTCACTCATGTGTATGCATTATGACCTAGTGTGGACTAACTTAACCCTTGAAGAATGCTTTGAAAAATGCTAACACACGTGCACAAGTGGTGGAACACATTGGTGTTAGCACATGGAAGCAAGGGTTGGAGAAAGAAGATGGAAAAGGAGGAGATAGGGGCTCCAGACCCTAGGGCAAAGGTGGTCTGGAACATCAGTGATGGGTCCGGAACCTAACCCTAGGTGGGCGCGGCACTGCGTGCTCTGGGCGCGCGGGGGAACCGGACCAAGGTACGCCGGTCCAGTTGGACACCCTCGGCCACGTGGCACGACGGCATGCGAGCGTGGGAGGTCCAGACCTTGGACATTGGTCCGGACCGCAGATCCGGACCGAGTCCGAAGGCATTTTGGCCCCTCGGGAGCTCTCTGGAGTCCTCCGGACTCTGGTCCGCGTTGGTCCGGTCGGGCACTATGTGAGTCCGAAGGTGGGACTTCGGACGCTTGGCAGAGTGCTGTTGGGCACGCCAACGGTCAAATTTGAAATAAAGGACATGTGGCATAGTGGGCAGTGGCCACAGCGGAGCTCCGGACCCGCGGGCGATGGTCCGGACCCCCCCTCCCCCCGGCGTCCCGACTCCGGAGCTCAGTCCGGTCGCGTCCCTCGGCGCTCTGGACACATGGCAGCGTGTGGCTGGCCATGGCGGTGGTCCGGACCCGGAGCAGATGGTCCGAACGCCCCGATGCCTGGGTTCGGACCAGGGTCCGGTACCCCTTCGAGTGTGTAACGGCTAGTTGAAGCTTGGGGGCTTCTATTTAAGCACCTTGGCCGGCTCTAGCTCACTCTCTTGGACATTTTGATCATTGATACATCCTAGTGAGCTAAAGCAAACCTCTCCCACTCATCTCCTTGCTTGATTGTGCATCCAAAGTGAGATTGAGTGATTCCAAGTGCATTTGCTTGAGTGATTGCATCTAGTGGCACTTGGGATCGATTTACTGTAGTTTTCTTGTTACTCTTGGTGGTTGCCGCCATCTAGATGGCTTGGAGCAGCGGAGGAGCTTTGGCACGAGTTGGTGATTGTTCGTGTCCATCTCCGGTGATCTTGTGAGGGGTTCTTGCGCCTTCCCCCCGGGAGATTCGCGAAAGGTGACTCTAGTGGATTGCTCGTGACATTGAGTACCCACATCTTGTATTGGTTGTGCGGCACCCAAGTGTGGGTTAGGCGTGTGATTGCCTATAAGTGCGTGAACCTCCAAGTGAGTGAGTCGTCACAACGGGGACTAGCTTGCCGGCAAGCAAGTGAACCTCGGGATAAATCATTGTGTCATAAATTGGTATTCTTGATTGATTTATCTCTTATCGGTTTGGTATAATCCTCTACCTCACTTGAGCTTTGTAGAAATTTTTATTAGGCTATTCACCCCCCTCTAGCCATTTAGGACCTTTCAGCCCTCGACCCCTTCCTTACAACAGGATGGACCTGGCTGAAATCTCCACCGAACACAACAGTCTTACCACCAAAAGGAAGTTCATGTCGATCCATTATATCACGTAGGCTATTGTCTAGCGCATCCACTGCTTGACTCTTGGTCATAGAAGCCTCATCCCATATATTGAGGGATGCTGTCCGTAGAAGCTTCGCGGTACCACTCTGTTTCGTGAAACTACAAAAAAGCACCATCCTCAATAGTTAATGGTATCTTGAAACGTGAGTGGGCAGTCCTCCCTCCAGGCAATGTGGAAGCCACAACGCCAGATGTAGCTGTAGCCACAATAATCTTGTTTTGACTGCGTATTTTCGCAAGCAGGGCCTTGTATAGATAGGTTTTTTCAGTGCCACCAGGTCCATCCACAAAGAATACTCGGCCTTGAGGGGAGTCAATGGCAGAAATAATCTCATCAAAAGCAGTCCTCTACTCATTGTTAAGGGATCCCTCTAGGGCCCACATCATCGGCATTGGGATAGATGCTCGACTCCTCGAAAATCTCCCTTGGAACGTCGTTGGCAGCATCATATGTGTCATCGATATCTGGAAGAGGGAATGACTTTATGTCCTCAGACATTGAGTGTAACAAATTCCTAATATCAATCAAGACCATCTGCTCTACAGCTGAAGTGGATTGTATATTGCGCCGATAGTCCTCTGACATGGCATCTAGGTGTCTATTCCAAAGTCCACGCACATCGATCGACTCACAAAATACTAATATCGTTGCAAATAGCCTCCATAGTGAGGATGGCATCTGATATAGAGTAGCTTCCTTTTGGTGGTAAGACTGTTGTGTTCGGTGGAGATTTCAGCCAGGTCCATCCTGTTGTAAGGAAGGGGTCGAGGGCTGAAAGGTCCTAAATGGCTAGAGGGGGGTGAATAGCCTAATAAAAATTTCTACAAAGCTCAAGTGAGGTAGAGGATTATACCAAACCGATAAGAGATAAATCAATCAAGAATACCAATTTATGACACAATGATTTATCCCGAGGTTCACTTGCTTGCCGGCAAGCTAGTCCCCGTTGTGACGACTCACTCACTTGGAGGTTCACGCACTTATAGGCATCACACGCCTAACCCACACTTGGGTGCCGCACAACCAATACAAGATGTGGGTACTCAATGTCACGAGCAATCCACTAGAGTCACCTTTCGCGAATCTCCCGGGGGGAAGGCGCAAGAACCCCTCACAAGATCACCGGAGATGGCCACGAACAATCACCAACTCGTGCCAAAGCTCCTCGCTGCTCCAAGCCATCTAGATGGCGGCAACCACCAAGAGTAACAAGAAAACTACAGTAAATCGATCCCCAAGTGCCACTAGATGCAATCACTCAAGCAAATGCACTTGGAATCACTCAATCTCACTTTGGATGCACAATCAAGCAAGGAGATGAGTGGGAGAGGTTTGCTTTAGCTCACTAGGATGTATCAATGATCAAAATGTCCAAGAGAGTGAGCTAGAGCCGGCCAAGGTGCTTAAATAGAAGCCCCAAGCTTCAACTAGCCGTTACACACTCGAAGGGGTACCGGACCCTGGTCCGAACCCAGGCATCGGGGCGTTCGGACCATCTGCTCCGGGTCCGGACCACCGCCATGGCCAGCCACACGCTGCCATGTGTCCAGAGCGCCGAGGGACGCGACCGGACTGAGCTCCGGAGTCGGACGCCGGGGGGAGGGGGGTCGGACCATCGCCCGCGGGTCCGGAGCTCCGCTGTGGCCACTGCCACTATGCCACATGTCCTTTATTTCAAATTTGACCGTTGGCGTGCCCAACAGCACTCTGCCAAGCGTCCGAAGTCCCACCTTCGGACTCACATAGTGCCCGACCGGACCAACGCGGACCAGAGTCCGGAGGACTCCAGAGAGCTCCCGAGGGGCCAAAATGCCTTCGGACTCGGTCCGGATCTGCGGTCCGGACCAATGTCCAAGGTCTGGACCTCCCACGCTCGCATGCCGTCGTGCCACGTGGCCGAGGGTGTCCAACTGGACCGGCGTACCTTGGTCCGGTTCCCCCGCGCGCCCAGAGCACGCAGTGCCGCGCCACCTAGGGTTAGGTTCCGGACCCATCACTGATGTTCCAGACCACCTTTGCCCTAGGGTCTGGAGCCCCTATCTCCTCCTTTTCCATCTTCTTTCTCCAACCCTTGCTTCCATGTGCTAACACCAATGTGTTCCACCACTTGTGCACGTGTGTTAGCATTTTTCAAAGCATTCTTCAAGGGTTAAGTTAGTCCACACTAGGTCATAATGCATACACATGAGTGACATCAACCTAGTGGCACTTGATAACCATTTTAACCATGATTTTCTCCTCTTCATAGTATGGCTATCTATCCTAAACCCAATCACACTCTCTATAGTGTCTTGATCGGCAAAACAAAGGTTGGCCCTATCAAGTATACCTTTGCCTTGAGCCCATTTTGTTTTTCTCTTTCTTCTTCTCCAATTTTGGAGCACTTGATCACCATCTCTTGGACTCACCATCCTTCACCATGGTTGCCATCTAGCACCACTACTTGGAGTGTACCAACCTATCTCATATATCACTTAGAGTAAAATGGTTAGTACACTAAGGTTTCATCAATTAGCCAAAACCAAACTAGGGCTTTCAATCTTCCCCCTTTTGGTAATTGATGACAACCTTCACAAAGATATGAATTAAATTCAATTTTGAATTTGAGTTGCTTGTCCAAGCATTTTGTTCATGAATAAGAATTGGACAATCACCAAAAATTCGATTTTGGTAGCGTTAGGTCCCTCTACATATGTGCTAGTGTGTTTGGTTTAAAGCTTGCACATATGTATGAATTGGAGTTGTGGAAGAGTAATAGCTACCAAATGATGCTAAGGTATAAAGAATGGGACCTTTGAAGCGTGATACCAATCGGAGTGCACTTTTAACACCATCCTTAGCACCATGGTTTAGCTAGATACATAAAAAATACTAGATACCTCATGAGCTCAACATTAGTAGCAAAGCTCTAGTACCACTTGATAAATAACAAACTATATCTAGCTACCACCTATGCATGCTAGTAGTTCATTTCATCAATCAAATTCTATTACTAGCATACACCACACAAGTATGTATATTGCATTTTAAAAACTTGTGCAATGCAAGCAATCATATGAATATGCACATTCAAATGCAACAATCAAGTTCATGAGCATGCTCCCCCCTAATTGCGTGCTTCAAAATTTTACTTGATCCCCTTCTATTCTCATTTCTTTGTAAAAGCAACTTCACCTCCCCTCTAACCATTGATTTCAAGTTGACTAACTCAACCTACCTAAAATTTGAGCTCACCTTTTGTGGTCATTGATGACAAAGGGGGGAGAGAGTAACAAAGAGAAGGAATGTGGTACAAAGGGGGAGAGTTAATCAAAAGTGGGAGACTTGATAGATAGGGGGAGAGAACAAAGAAATGAGAATAGAAGGGGATCAAGTAAAATTTTGAAGCACGCAATTAGGGGGGAGCATGCTCATGAACTTGATTGTTGCATTTGAATGTGCATATTCATATGATTGCTTGCATTGCACAAGTTTTTAAAATGCAATATACATACTTGTGTGGTGTATGCTAGTAATAGAATTTGATTGATGAAATGAACTACTAGCATGCATAGTTGGTAGCTAGATATAGTTTGTATTTATCAAGTGGTACTAGAGCTTTGCTACTAATGTTGAGCTCATGAGGTATCTAGTATTTTTTATGTATCTAGCTAAACCATGGTGCTAAGGATGGTGTTAAAAGTGCACTCCGATTGGTATCACGCTTCAAAGGTCCATTCTTTATACCTTAGCATCATTTGGTAGCTATTACTCTTCCACAACTCCAATTCATACATATGTGCAAGCTTTAAACCAAACACACTAGCACATATGTAGAGGGACCTAACGCTACCAAAATCGAATTTTTGGTGATTGTCCAATTCTTATTCATGAACAAAATGCTTGGACAAGCAACTCAAATTCAAAATTGAATTTAATTCATATCTTTGTGAAGGTTGTCATCAATTACCAAAAGGGGGAAGATTGAAAGCCCTAGTTTGGTTTTGGCTAATTGATGAAACCTTAGTGTACTAACCTTTTAACTCTAAGTGATATATGAGATAGGTTGGTACACTCCAAGTAGTGGTGCTAGATGGCAACCATGGTGAAGGATGGTGAGTCCAAGAGATGGTGATCAAGTGCTCCAAAATTGGAGAAGAAGAAAGAGAAAAACAAAATGGGCTCAAGGCAAAGGTATACTTGATAGGGCCACCTTTGTTTTGCCGATCAAGACACTATAGAGAGTGTGATTGGGTTTAGGATAGATAGCCATACTATGAAGAGGAGAAAATCATGGTTAAAATGGTTATCAAGTGTCACTAGGTGATGTCACTCATGTGTATGCATTATGACCTAGTGTGGACTAACTTAACCCTTGAAGAATGCTTTGAAAAATGCTAACACACGTGCACAAGTGGTGGAACACATTGGTGTTAGCACATGGAAGCAAGGGTTGGAGAAAGAAGATGGAAAAGGAGGAGATAGGGGCTCCAGACCCTAGGGCAAAGGTGGTCTGGAACATCAGTGATGGGTCCGGAACCTAACCCTAGGTGGCGCGGCACTGCGTGCTCTGGGCGCGCGGGGGAACCGGACCAAGGTACGCCGGTCCAGTTGGACACCCTCGGCCACGTGGCACGACGGCATGCGAGCGTGGGAGGTCCAGACCTTGGACATTGGTCCGGACCGCAGATCCGGACCGAGTCCGAAGGCATTTTGGCCCCTCGGAGCTCTCTGGAGTCCTCCGGACTCTGGTCCGCGTTGGTCCGGTCGGGCACTATGTGAGTCCGAAGGTGGGACTTCGGACGCTTGGCAGAGTGCTGTTGGGCACGCCAACGGTCAAATTTGAAATAAAGGACATGTGGCATAGTGGCAGTGGCCACAGCGGAGCTCCGGACCCGCGGGCGATGGTCCGGACCCCCCCTCCCCCCCGGCGTCCGACTCCGGAGCTCAGTCCGGTCGCGTCCCTCGGCGCTCTGGACACATGGCAGCGTGTGGCTGGCCATGGCGGTGGTCCGGACCCGGAGCAGATGGTCCGAACGCCCCGATGCCTGGGTTCGGACCAGGGTCCGGTACCCCTTCGAGTGTGTAACGGCTAGTTGAAGCTTGGGGCTTCTATTTAAGCACCTTGGCCGGCTCTAGCTCACTCTCTTGGACATTTTGATCATTGATACATCCTAGTGAGCTAAAGCAAACCTCTCCCACTCATCTCCTTGCTTGATTGTGCATCCAAAGTGAGATTGAGTGATTCCAAGTGCATTTGCTTGAGTGATTGCATCTAGTGGCACTTGGGGATCGATTTACTGTAGTTTTCTTGTTACTCTTGGTGGTTGCCGCCATCTAGATGGCTTGGAGCAGCGGAGGAGCTTTGGCACGAGTTGGTGATTGTTCGTGGCCATCTCCGGTGATCTTGTGAGGGGTTCTTGCGCCTTCCCCCCGGGAGATTCGCGAAAGGTGACTCTAGTGGATTGCTCGTGACATTGAGTACCCACATCTTGTATTGGTTGTGCGGCACCCAAGTGTGGGTTAGGCGTGTGATGCCTATAAGTGCGTGAACCTCCAAGTGAGTGAGTCGTCACAACGGGGACTAGCTTGCCGGCAAGCAAGTGAACCTCGGGATAAATCATTGTGTCATAAATTGGTATTCTTGATTGATTTATCTCTTATCGGTTTGGTATAATCCTCTACCTCACTTGAGCTTTGTAGAAATTTTTATTAGGCTATTCACCCCCCTCTAGCCATTTAGGACCTTTCAGCCCTCGACCCCTTCCTTACAACAGGATGGACCTGGCTGAAATCTCCACCGAACACAACAGTCTTACCACCAAAAGGAAGTTCATGTCGATCCATTATATCACGTAGGCTATTGTCTAGCGCATCCACTGCTTGACTCTTGGTCATAGAAGCCTCATCCCATATATTGAGGGATGCTGTCCGTAGAAGCTTCGCGGTACCACTCTGTTTCGTGAAACTACAAAAAGCACCATCCTCAATAGTTAATGGTATCTTGAAACGTGAGTGGGCAGTCCTCCCTCCAGGCAATGTGGAAGCCACAACGCCAGATGTAGCTGTAGCCACAATAATCTTGTTTTGACTGCGTATTTTCGCAAGCAGGGCCTTGTATAGATAGGTTTTTTCAGTGCCACCAGGTCCATCCACAAAGAATACTCGGCCTTGAGGGGAGTCAATGGCAGAAATAATCTCATCAAAAGCAGTCCTCTACTCATTGTTAAGGGATCCCTCTAGGGCCACATCATCGGCATTGGGATAGATGCTCGACTCCTCGAAAATCTCCCTTGGAACGTCGTTGGCAGCATCATATGTGTCATCGATATCTGGAAGAGGGAATGACTTTATGTCCTCAGACATTGAGTGTAACAAATTCCTAATATCAATCAAGACCATCTGCTCTACAGCTGAAGTGGATTGTATATTGCGCCGATAGTCCCTCTGACATGGCATCTAGGTGTCTATTCCAAAGTCCACGCACATCGATCGACTCACAAAATACTAATATCGTTGCAAATAGCCTCCATAGTGAGTAGAGGACTGCTTTTGATGAGATTATTTCTGCCATTGACTCCCCCTCAAGGCCGAGTATTCTTTGTGGATGGACCTGGTGGCACTGAAAAAACCTATCTATACAAGGCCCTGCTTGCGAAAATACGCAGTCAAAACAAGATTATTGTGGCTACAGCTACATCTGGCGTTGTGGCTTCCACATTGCCTGGAGGGAGGACTGCCCCACTCACGTTTCAAGATACCATTAACTATTGAGGATGGTGCTTTTTGTAGTTTCACGAAACAGAGTGGTACCCGCGAAGCTTCTACGGACAGCATCCCTCAATATATGGGATGAGGCTTCTATGACCAAGGAGTCAAGCAGTGGATGCGCTAGACAATAGCCTACGTGATATAATGGATCGACATGAACTTCCTTTTGGTGGTAAGACTGTTGTGTTCGGTGGAGATTTCAGCCAGGTCCATCCTGTTTGTAAGGAAGGGGTCGAGGGCTGAAAGGTCCTAAATGGCTAGAGGGGGGTGAATAG
>JAHUYU010001947.1:0-11665 GCA_030439765.1 Tripidium arundinaceum | reverse complement strand
TTCTTGCCGGTGAACGTGCGTGCCATTGTCGGTGATAATGGAGTTCGGGACCCCGAAGCAGTGGATGATGTCGATGAAAAATAGCACAACCTGCTCGGACTTGATTTGTGCGATCGGCCGGGCCTCGATCCATTTTGAGAACTTGTCAATGATGACAAGCAGGTGGGTGAAGCCCCCGGGCGCCTTCTGGAGGGGCCCGACGAGGTCCAAGCCCCAGACGGCGAATGGCCATGTGATCGGGATCGTTTGGAGTGCCTGGGCCGGCAAGTGGGTTCGCCGAGCGTAGTATTGGCACCCTTCGTAGGAGCGTACTACCTCGGTAGCGTCGGCAACCACGGTGGGCCAGTAGAAGCCTTGCCGAATGCGTTCCCGACAAGGGTTCGTGGGGCGGCGTGGTGGCCGTAGGTGCCCCCATGGATGTCCTCGAGCAGCTCCCTCCCGTGCTCGGTGGGGATGCAGCGCTGCAAGGCCCCCGTGGGGCTTCGCTTGTACAACTCCCGATCCACCAGGACAAATGACTTGGCTCGGCGCGCGATGCGTTGGGCCTCGGTCCTGCCGGTGGGGAGTGTTCCGCGAACGAGGCAGTCGAGGTACGGGATGCGCCAATCTGGTAAGGGGTCGGGCCTTGCAGCTTGGTTGTCATTGATCTCCATGACTTCTGGGTCAGGAGGTGTTGGGGTCGGGCCAACCTCCGGGGCCGAGACAGGTGGCTCGTTGCCATCCTGTGCCGAGTCCTCATATGTGACCGAGGGCTTGTACAGATCGCTGGCGAAGACACCACCGGGAGGGGGCTCCCTGCCGGATGCGAGTTTTGCAAGCTTATCTGCTGCCTCGTTGAAACGTCTTGCGACGTGGTTGAGTTCGAGGCCGTCGAACTTACCCTCCAAGAGACGGACCGCTTGGCAATACGCCGTCATCCTGGGATCGTGGCAGTTTGGCTCCTTCATAACCTGGTCTACGACCAGCTGCGAGTCGCCTCGGACGTCCAGCCGCAGGATTTCGAGCTCGGTCGCAATGTGCAGCCCGTTGACGAGCGCTTCATACTCAGCCGCATTGTTAGAAACGGGAAAGTGGATGCGGATCATGTACCTCAGCCATCCACAAACAACCAAAATAGAGGACTTGACCTACCTTTGCATTGTAGGGCGAGAGCGTTTTAGCGCCGGCTCGGCCGAGCCCGACCCCGCCTCATCAGATGAGGCCTCTTCCCCGCCGCCGTCTCTGCCACGCTAGGCCGAGGAGAAGGCACCGCCTCCACCATCCTCGGGGGCTCCACCGTCCTCGGGGGTTTCGCCTGTCTCGGGGGCTCGGCGGACCCCGACCCCCCTCGGGACGCCCCGTTCCCGACTCCCTCGGGGGCTCGACGAACCCCGACCGCTCCTCGGGACGCCCCGCTCCCGGCTGCCTCGGGGGCTCAGCGCCCCCGACTTCCACCTCCACGGACCTCCCTCGGCCCGTCTCCGCCTGCTGGCGGATTCGCAGCGGGGGCTGCGGCGTTCTCGCTCTCGGCGCGGTGGACGGTTCGTCGCTTTCCTCTCCTAGAGAGGTCAGCCAGTCGAATGACTCCTCTTTTTCTCCTTGTTCTTCCGCTTCCTCTTCATCGTCGTCATCGTCCTCCTCACTGGACTCTTCCTCCGACTCCCCGGCCTCTCGCTGCCTCCTCCGCCGCTTCGCCCGCTCCTCCGACTTCCTAGCCTTGTCGCCTTTCTTCTTCTTCTTGGCATCCTTTTTCTTCTTTGCTGCCTCGGCGTGAGCTCGATTCTTTTCTCGCCGGGCCGCATCCTCGGGAAGGGGAGGGTCGAAGTCAGGGACCATACAGAGGTTCCCCTGTGATCATCCGAACCCCGAGTCAGATAAAAAAGGGAAAAGGAAACAGGGGAGAACAGGGGCTACTCACCATCTCAACGAAGCCGTCGTCGGGCCGCATCGGCGGATGACCATCCAGATCTATATCGGCGGGGGCGCTCCCAAGCACGGCCTTGATGCGCCTCCTGATCTCTTCACGGCTGAGTGGTACCGCCGAGAGCGTCGTCCCCTCGACAGGCGCGCCTGGCACCATCTCATCCAGGCGACGCACCTGCTGCATCAGAGGCAGCACCCTCCGCTCGTGGAACGCGGCGATGATGCCAGCCCCGGTAACGCCGTTGTTCACCAGGCGCTTGACCGCCTGGAGGAGGGTGTCGATCTTCTTCTTCTCGGTGGCAACAGGCCCGCAGATCCAGTGATCCGGCGCCTCCTTGAAGTATTGGCCGGAGAACTCGGGGAGAGGCGCGTCGGCATCACTTCGGAGGTAGAACCACTTCTGGTGCCACCCCTTGTTGGACGACGTCCCCTTCATGGAGACATACCCATTCATCCGAACCTGGCGAAGTCTGAGGATGCAGCCTCCGATGAACACCAGCACCGTCAACCCCTTCTTCACCGTCTTCAGAAAGACGGTGGCCGAGAAAAAGTACCTCCAGAGGGCGAAGTTGGGCTTGATTCCCAGGAATCCTTCGCACAGGGCCACGAACACCGCCACCTGGAGGATTGAGTTGGGGTTGAGGTGCTGCAGCTCGATCCTGTAGTAGTGAAGGAGCCCGCGAAAAAACTTGCTCGCCGGCGTCCCGAACCCCTGCTCATAAAAATGAGCGAAGGACACGACATAGCCGGGCGGGGGCGTCGGCCAGTCTTCATCGCCAGGAATCATCCACTCCGGCTGAGCCGCTCCGGCAGTAAGAGGGTGGAGGAGCCCCCTCCCGACGAGCTCCATCGCCTCCTTGTTGTAGAAGGATGAACGCGGCCACGGATCCATCGAGAAAGAACTGGTGGCAGCGGTGGGATGAATCTCTCTCTCTCTTTTTCTCTCTCTGTTTCTCTTTCGCTTCAGCAAAGCGGAGAACGTGAGGGCAAGGGAGACAGATGCAAAAAGGCGTACAAGGGAAGGAGAAACCACCACATCTAAAGGGAAGGCAAACAATCCAAAATCAAATCCCCCGCATTCAATGTGGCTCCTGGTACGTCCCGTCACCTGATTCCGTATTTTTCGGCAACCATGCGCACGTCTCCTGCAAAACCGTCACACCACCGCACAACACGCCTCCCACGACGCGCCTGCGGTTATCCCATCATCACAAGAGGGCTCGGGCGCATCCCACCTCCATGGACCGACTGTGGGCCTCGCCAGGGGCAAACGGGATACGGAGCTGTATATGCTCCTACGGCCCATTTACGGTCCAGAGGTTCGAAGGATGGCCCCTCGGGGGGTTCGACAGCCGCCTCAGGGCACCTAGAGTCAGGGATGGCAAGGGATGGGCACACTAGCGGCCAATACCCTAGAGTACGAAGCGCCAAGGGCATCCCGACCCATGTTTGAGTCTCGATTGGAACTGATTCGTGGTATTCCCCGATTGAAGGCATCGAGCCCTCGGACCAGTCGAACGGTCCCAAGAACTATACGAATCAACCATCGGGAATCTGGAATGCGTCACCAGCTTGACCACAAGTCGGAACCCTGCGGAGGGGGGCCGGGCCTCCACTCAAATGAACCCGTTAACAGCTCAACGAGCACCATGGTTCGTCCAACGAGGATAGCATGGCACGGCTCACCCCCTCCGTTTCGCGAAGAAACGCGCGAGGGACGACCCAAAAAGCCGAGAGGCCACCCGATCGGACCCCTGCAACGAGCGGGGGCTCGGGGGCTATACTCGCACCCCGACCTAACGAACGGTCACGCACCAAAGGATCACGCCTCACGGATTAAGCCCTTGAAGGGGTACCACACCCCTCCAAGGCCTCGGGGGCTACACCCGGCGGGTGCGCTCGCGCGCACCCACCGAACTAAATCCTCCCAAAACCAAATCAAAGGGAAAACTACCTGTACACATACGTCTTCAAGCCTCTAGAGAAGTATCCTACTCCTCTACAGGCTCGGGGGCTACTGTCGGATATCAATACCAGGGATACCCAATCCAAGGGAGAACCCGAGCGCATCCGACCCCCGGGAGGGCATCTCCGTCTCGCTCGAGCCCCCGAGTATCGCCTCGGGCGCATCCGACCCCCGGGAGGGCATCTCCGTCTCGCCCGATCCCCCGAGTATCGCCTCGGGCGCATCCGACCCCCGGGAGGGCATCTCCGTCTCACCCGAGCCCCCGAGCATCACCTCGGGCGCTCGGAGGACTTCCGTCTCGCCCGAGGAACACGAATGGAACCTCGGGCGGGGAAAAAGGGGGGGCGCCCGGCGTCAACCGCGCCTGCCCAAGGCAAGCCCCGGTGCATAACCCTTATTTTTGATAAACACCGTCTATATATATGCTATGCATTTACGTTACAGGAATTATATGAAAACCACATGCATGTATATATCTACCTACGAGTCTTACTAGTGCAGAATCGAGTAGCTGCTATACTTAAGTTTATCGGTAGCATGGGTAACCTGCCGTTACTCACAAGTAGGTGAATACTATTATTACTATCATGATAAAATGGTGGAAAGAAATTGGTGACCGGACAGGTATTTGGTATGGGTATTGGTGGGTGTAACAAGTTATGTCCCACGGCCACGGGCTTAGCTTGGTTGCACTGTTTTCCCTGTCCGTGTCGATTGAGGACCGTCCGTTGCTGTGGATGGTAGTCAGGTCACAGACTTATTATCCTAAGCACATACTTGCTTATGGGAGCGGGAAGGCTCGTTACTCTCTTGTCGTGGGTTCCGGCTCTTTCCGGACCGACTGATTGGAGGCGGGGATAGGTGGAGGTCTAAGCACCACACTGAGGCCGGGCCTGCAGTGCTGGGGGCTTGGAGTCCAAGTTTGGACGGGGACATAGACCCCTCGACAGGAGTGGAATGGGTTGGTCTTGTTTGTGCCTGGGGTGCAAGCGAGGCGTGTGTTTTGGGGTACCCAGCTGGGTTACATTGATTCGCGAATCAGGTGACGGGACGTACCAGGAGCCACATTGAATGCGGGGGATTTGATTTTGGATTGTTTGCCTTCCCTTTAGATGTGGTGGTTTCTCCTTCCCTTGTACGCCTTTTTGCATCTGTCTCCCTTGCCCTCACGTTCTCCGCTTTGCTGAAGCGAAAGAGAAACAGAGAGAGAAAAAGAGAGAGAGAGATTCATCCCACCGCTGCCACCAGTTCTTTCTCGATGGATCCGTGGCCGCGTTCATCCTTCTACAACAAGGAGGCGATGGAGCTCGTCGGGAGGGGGCTCCTCCACCCTCTTACTGCCGGAGCGGCTCAGCCGGAGTGGATGATTCCTGGCGATGAAGACTGGCCGACGCCCCCGCCCGGCTATGTCGTGTCCTTCGCTCATTTTTATGAGCAGGGGTTCGGGACGCCGGCGAGCAAGTTTTTTCGCGGGCTCCTTCACTACTACAGGATCGAGCTGCAGCACCTCAACCCCAACTCAATCCTCCAGGTGGCGGTGTTCGTGGCCCTGTGCGAAGGATTCCTGGGAATCAAGCCCAACTTCGCCCTCTGGAGGTACTTTTTCTCGGCCACCGTCTTTCTGAAGACGGTGAAGAAGGGGTTGACGGTGCTGGTGTTCATCGGAGGCTGCATCCTCAGACTTCGCCAGGTTCGGATGAATGGGTATGTCTCCATGAAGGGGACGTCGTCCAACAAGGGGTGGCACCAGAAGTGGTTCTACCTCCGAAGTGATGCCGACGCGCCTCTCCCCGAGTTCTCCGGCCAATACTTCAAGGAGGCGCCGGATCACTGGATCTGCGGGCCTGTTGCCACCGAGAAGAAGAAGATCGACACCCTCCTCCAGGCGGTCAAGCGCCTGGTGAACAACGGCGTTACCGGGGCTGGCATCATCGCCGCGTTCCACGAGCGGAGGGTGCTGCCTCTGATGCAGCAGGTGCGTCGCCTGGATGAGATGGTGCCAGGCGCGCCTGTCGAGGGGGACGACGCTCTCGGCGGTACCACTCAGCCGTGAAGAGATCAGGAGGCGCATCAAGGCCGTGCTTGGGAGCGCCCCCGCCGATATAGATCTGGATGGTCATCCGCCGATGCGGCCCGACGACGGCTTCGTTGAGATGGTGAGTAGCCCCTGTTCTCCCCTGTTTCCTTTTCCCTTTTTTATCTGACTCGGGGTTCGGATGATCACAGGGGAACCTCTGTATGGTCCCTGACTTCGACCCTCCCCTTCCCGAGGATGCGGCCCGGCGAGAAAAGAATCGAGCTCACGCCGAGGCAGCAAAGAAGAAAAAGGATGCCAAGAAGAAGAAGAAAGGCGACAAGGCTAGGAAGTCGGAGGAGCGGGCGAAGCGGCGGAGGAGGCAGCGAGAGGCCGGGGAGTCGGAGGAAGAGTCCAGTGAGGAGGACGATGACGACGATGAAGAGGAAGCGGAAGAACAAGGAGAAAAAGAGGAGTCATTCGACTGGCTGACCTCTCTAGGAGAGGAAAGCGACGAACCGTCCACCGCGCCGAGAGCGAGAACGCCGCAGCCCCCGCTGCGAATCCGCCAGCAGGCGGAGACGGGCCGAGGGAGGTCCGTGGAGGTGGAAGTCGGGGGCGCTGAGCCCCCGAGGCAGCCGGGAGCGGGGCGTCCCGAGGAGCGGTCGGGGTTCGTCGAGCCCCCGAGGGAGTCGGGAACGGGGCGTCCCGAGGGGGGTCGGGGTCCGCCGAGCCCCCGAGACAGGCGAAACCCCCGAGGACGGTGGAGCCCCCGAGGATGGTGGAGGCGGTGCCTTCTCCTCGGCCTAGCGTGGCAGAGACGGCGGCGGGGAAGAGGCCTCATCTGATGAGGCGGGGTCGGGCTCGGCCGAGCCGGCGCTAAAACGCTCTCGCCCTACAATGCAAAGGTAGGTCAAGTCCTCTATTTTGGTTGTTTGTGGATGGCTGAGGTACATGATCCGCATCCACTTTCCCGTTTCTAACAATGCGGCTGAGTATGAAGCGCTCGTCAACGGGCTGCACATTGCGACCGAGCTCGAAATCCTGCGGCTGGACGTCCGAGGCGACTCGCAGCTGGTCGTAGACCAGGTTATGAAGGAGCCAAACTGCCACGATCCCAGGATGACGGCGTATTGCCAAGCGGTCCGTCTCTTGGAGGGTAAGTTCGACGGCCTCGAACTCAACCACGTCGCAAGACGTTTCAACGAGGCAGCAGATAAGCTTGCAAAACTCGCATCCGGCAGGGAGCCCCCTCCCGGTGGTGTCTTCGCCAGCGATCTGTACAAGCCCTCGGTCACATATGAGGACTCGGCACAGGATGGCAACGAGCCACCTGTCTCGGCCCCGGAGGTTGGCCCGACCCCAACACCTCCTGACCCAGAAGTCATGGAGATCAATGACAACCAAGCTGCAAGGCCCGACCCCTTACCAGATTGGCGCATCCCGTACCTCGACTGCCTCGTTCGCGGAACACTCCCCACCGGCAGGACCGAGGCCCAACGCATCGCGCGCCGAGCCAAGTCATTTGTCCTGGTGGATCGGGAGTTGTACAAGCGAAGCCCCACGGGGGCCTTGCAGCGCTGCATCCCCACCGAGCACGGGAGGGAGCTGCTCGAGGACATCCATGGGGGCACCTACGGCCACCACGCCGCCCCACGAACCCTTGTCGGGAACGCATTCGGCAAGGCTTCTACTGGCCCACCGTGGTTGCCGACGCTACCGAGGTAGTACGCTCCTACGAAGGGTGCCAATACTACGCTCGGCGAACCCACTTGCCGGCCCAGGCACTCCAAACGATCCCGATCACATGGCCATTCGCCGTCTGGGGCTTGGACCTCGTCGGGCCCCTCCAGAAGGCGCCCGGGGGCTTCACCCACCTGCTTGTCATCATTGACAAGTTCTCAAAATGGATCGAGGCCCGGCCGATCGCACAAATCAAGTCCGAGCAGGTTGTGCTATTTTTCATCGACATCATCCACTGCTTCGGGGTCCCGAACTCCATTATCACCGACAATGGCACGCAGTTCACCGGCAAGAAATTCCTTGAGTTCTGCGATGATCACCACGTCCGCGTGGACTGGGCAGCCGTGGCGCACCCCCAAACGAACGGGCAGGTCGAACGCGCTAACGGCATGATCTTGCAGGGCCTCAAACCAAGGATCTTCAACCGGCTGAACAGGCTCGGCCGTCGATGGGTCGCGGAACTCCCCGCGGTCCTTTGGAGCTTGAGGACAACCCCGAGCCGAGCGACAGGCTTCACACCCTTCTTCATGGTTTACGGATCCGAGGCCATCCTCCCCACCGACTTAGAATATGGGGCGCCGAGGGTCAGAGCGTATGACGAGCGAGGCAACCAGTCATCACTGGAGAACGCCGTGGACCAACTCGAGGAAGCGCGTGACGTCGCCCTGCTTCACTCCGCTAAATATCAGCAAGCTTTACGACGATACCATGGGCGCTGAGTCCAGGGTCGGGGGTTGAGCATCGGGGGACTTGGTGCTTCGACTCAAACAAAGCAACAAGGGCCGGCACAAGCTGACCCCACCCTAGGAAGGCCCGTTCGTCATCGCAGAAGTCCTCCGACCCGGCACCTACAAGCTGCCCACCTCAGACGGAAGGATCTTCACCAACGCTTGGAACATCGAACAGCTACGTCGCTTCTATCCTTAGATTTCCAAGCTATCTATATACGTGTTTTCTTGTTTGAAATATAGAAACACTTGCCACTTTTTTCCAACTCTGAGTGGGTCCCGACCCTAGCTCGACCTAGCGCCGCGTCCCCCTCGGGGGCTGGGAAACGGGTTCCTCTGCTACGGCGACCTTCTGTCGAGCCTCGGCAAGCCGTTCCTCTGCTACGGCGACCTTCTGCGCTTTCGTCGCGAGGCACCCCCACGCCCCTCACTCATGGCGGAGGAACTCAGACATTGCCCGGCTGCAGTCGTAAAGCGCATGCACGCGGAGTTACGTTAAAAATGAGAGCTAAGATGGAAAAGAAAGCGGCAACCAAAAGTTCAGCATGCCCAGCACGACTTACCTGGTCGGCCGGAGCCACGTCTTCGTGGAGTGCGGACAGCGCAGCGTTCAGGGACACGGAGAAGTTCTGAAGCCCCGCCTGCACCCGGTTCCAGTGCCCTGCTCCGCAGCGTCATCCAGCACGAAAACAGGGTCTTCAGAATTTTCCCGAATCCGCCCAGGTGAGCCGTGGGCCGCCCCACTCATTGAGGTTTCTTCCCACCAGCTCGATCGACCCCGACCCCGTGGCAGGAGCGGGTCGGGTCGCGTCGACTCCTCCCGACGCCTCTCTACCAGGCGTCGGCCCTTCCTCCACCTCTATGATCTCGGCGCCTTCCGATGCCACCTCCTCTGTTCGGGCACCGCCTCCGGCGGCGGCCCCCGGACGGACCGGAAGAGTCCGTGGCGCGGTGTCCGTCCCGACGGCAGCACCCATGCTCCCCTCCTTCGCCGGGTCCGACGCCCTTGGAAGCTCCGGCTGAGGCGTCCCCGTCGGCGCTGACACTTCCGCCGTTGCCTCTGGGATCTCCACCGAGGATCCCCCTCCAACAGACGCCGCGGAGGCAGTCGGCGACGGGACACGGGCAGCCTGCTCCTTTGGTCCCTCCTCAGCAGAGGACCCCTGTGGCTCGTCGGCAGCCCGCCCCACCAAGGGGACCGCCAAACCCTGCGCGCCGCCAGACAGCGCCCGATCCCGCTTCTGCCTCCTAAGCGCCTTCCACGGCGTGAGGGGCATGGAGGCCGCCCGAACTCCCCTGAGAAACAACAAACTCAGACGAAAACAGCCATCCACAAACAACCAAAATAGAGGACTTGACCTACCTTTGCATTGTAGGGCGAGAGCGTTTTAGCGCCGGCTCGGCCGAGCCCGACCCCGCCTCATCAGATGAGGCCTCTTCCCCGCCGCCGTCTCTGCCACGCTAGGCCGAGGAGAAGGCACCGCCTCCACCATCCTCGGGGGCTCCACCGTCCTCGGGGGTTTCGCCTGTCTCGGGGGCTCGGCGGACCCCGACCCCCCTCGGGACGCCCCGTTCCCGACTCCCTCGGGGGCTCGACGAACCCCGACCGCTCCTCGGGACGCCCCGCTCCCGGCTGCCTCGGGGGCTCAGCGCCCCCGACTTCCACCTCCACGGACCTCCCTCGGCCCGTCTCCGCCTGCTGGCGGATTCGCAGCGGGGGCTGCGGCGTTCTCGCTCTCGGCGCGGTGGACGGTTCGTCGCTTTCCTCTCCTAGAGAGGTCAGCCAGTCGAATGACTCCTCTTTTTCTCCTTGTTCTTCCGCTTCCTCTTCATCGTCGTCATCGTCCTCCTCACTGGACTCTTCCTCCGACTCCCCGGCCTCTCGCTGCCTCCTCCGCCGCTTCGCCCGCTCCTCCGACTTCCTAGCCTTGTCGCCTTTCTTCTTCTTCTTGGCATCCTTTTTCTTCTTTGCTGCCTCGGCGTGAGCTCGATTCTTTTCTCGCCGGGCCGCATCCTCGGGAAGGGGAGGGTCGAAGTCAGGGACCATACAGAGGTTCCCCTGTGATCATCCGAACCCCGAGTCAGATAAAAAAGGGAAAAGGAAACAGGGGAGAACAGGGGCTACTCACCATCTCAACGAAGCCGTCGTCGGGCCGCATCGGCGGATGACCATCCAGATCTATATCGGCGGGGGCGCTCCCAAGCACGGCCTTGATGCGCCTCCTGATCTCTTCACGGCTGAGTGGCACCGCCGAGAGCGTCGTCCCCTCGACAGGCGCGCCTGGCACCATCTCATCCAGGCGACGCACCTGCTGCATCAGAGGCAGCACCCTCCGCTCGTGGAACGCGGCGATGATGCCAGCCCCGGTAACGCCGTTGTTCACCAGGCGCTTGACCGCCTGGAGGAGGGTGTCGATCTTCTTCTTCTCGGTGGCAACAGGCCCGCAGATCCAGTGATCCGGCGCCTCCTTGAAGTATTGGCCGGAGAACTCGGGGAGAGGCGCGTCGGCATCACTTCGGAGGTAGAACCACTTCTGGTGCCACCCCTTGTTGGACGACGTCCCCTTCATGGAGACATACCCATTCATCCGAACCTGGCGAAGTCTGAGGATGCAGCCTCCGATGAACACCAGCACCGTCAACCCCTTCTTCACCGTCTTCAGAAAGACGGTGGCCGAGAAAAAGTACCTCCAGAGGGCGAAGTTGGGCTTGATTCCCAGGAATCCTTCGCACAGGGCCACGAACACCGCCACCTGGAGGATTGAGTTGGGGTTGAGGTGCTGCAGCTCGATCCTGTAGTAGTGAAGGAGCCCGCGAAAAAACTTGCTCGCCGGCGTCCCGAACCCCTGCTCATAAAAATGAGCGAAGGACACGACATAGCCGGGCGGGGGCGTCGGCCAGTCTTCATCGCCAGGAATCATCCACTCCGGCTGAGCCGCTCCGGCAGTAAGAGGGTGGAGGAGCCCCCTCCCGACGAGCTCCATCGCCTCCTTGTTGTAGAAGGATGAACGCGGCCACGGATCCATCGAGAAAGAACTGGTGGCAGCGGTGGGATGAATCTCTCTCTCTCTTTTTCTCTCTCTGTTTCTCTTTCGCTTCAGCAAAGCGGAGAACGTGAGGGCAAGGGAGACAGATGCAAAAAGGCGTACAAGGGAAGGAGAAACCACCACATCTAAAGGGAAGGCAAACAATCCAAAATCAAATCCCCCGCATTCAATGTGGCTCCTGGTACGTCCCGTCACCTGATTCCGTATTTTTCGGCAACCATGCGCCCGTCTCCTGCAAACAGTACACACGCAAACACGCCTCCAC
>JAHUYU010001911.1:0-15883 GCA_030439765.1 Tripidium arundinaceum | reverse complement strand
TAAGGTGCGATGGCACAAAGAAGACCGTAAGGTGGACAACATGTTGAGACACCCTGCAGATGGGTCCCAGTGGAGAGAAATAGATAGAGAATTCCCGGACTTTGCAGACGACGCAAGAAATCTAAGGTTCGCATTGAGTACGGACGGATTTAATCCTTTTGGGGACCAGAGCTCTAGTCATAGCACTTGGCCCGTTACTCCATGTATCTACAACCTTCCTCCATGGTTATGCATGAAGCGGAAGTTCATTATGATGCCGGTGCTCATCCAAGGCCCGAAGCAACCTGGCAATGACATCGATGTCTACCTGAGGCCATTAGTTGAGGAACTCCAGCTGCTATGGAGCAAAACCAGGTGTGCGTGTGTGGGATGAGTACAAACAGGAAGAATTCAACCTGCGAGCATTGTTGTTCGTGACAATCAATGATTGGCCAGCTCTAAGTAATCTTTCAGGACAGACAAATAAGGGATATAATGCATGCACCCATTGTTTTGGTGACCTTGAGGCTGTCTATTTAAAAAAATGTCGAAAGGTCGTGTACCTTGGCTATCGTCGATTTCTTGCTAAGAACCACCAGTTGAGAAAGAAAGGCAAACATTTTAAAGGTACGACAGAACACCGGTCCAAGCCAGGCAACCGAGATGGGGCAGAGGTATTCAAGATGGTCAAGGTCTTTCCAATATGTAGCTCCCAAAATATTGACTTCTTTTTTCACATTGGGGCGCGCCCCGAAGCGTCTTTCGGAACAGGTTCACTGCCTTGTCCCTTTCCAAACACTACATTCAAATCCTTGACCATCTTGAATACCTCTGCCCCATCTCGGTTGCCTGGCTTGGACCGGTGTTCTGTCGTACCTTTAAAATGTTTGCCTTTCTTTCTCAACTGGTGGTTCTTAGCAAGAAATCGACGATAGCCAAGGTACACGACCTTTCGACATTTTTTTAAATAGACAGCCTCAAGGTCACCAAAACAATGGGTGCATGCATTATATCCCTTATTTGTCTGTCCTGAAAGATTACTTAGAGCTGGCCAATCATTGATTGTCACGAACAACAATGCTCGCAGGTTGAATTCTTCCTGTTTGTACTCATCCCACACACGCACACCTGGTTTGCTCCATAGCAGCTGGAGTTCCTCAACTAATGGCCTCAGGTAGACATCGATGTCATTGCCAGGTTGCTTCGGGCCTTGGATGAGCACCGGCATCATAATGAACTTCCGCTTCATGCATAACCATGGAGGAAGGTTGTAGATACATGGAGTAACGGGCCAAGTGCTATGACTAGAGCTCTGGTCCCCAAAAGGATTAAATCCGTCCGTACTCAATGCGAACCTTAGATTTCTTGCGTCGTCTGCAAAGTCCGGGAATTCTCTATCTATTTCTCTCCACTGGGACCCATCTGCAGGGTGTCTCAACATGTTGTCCACCTTACGGTCTTCTTTGTGCCATCGCAACAACTTTGCGTGCTCCTTGTTTCTGAACAGTCGTTTTAGGCGTGGAATTATTGGAGCATACCACATAACCTTGGCAGGGATTCTCTTCTTCGGACGTTCTTCATCCTCAACATCGTCAGGATCATCTCGCAAGATCTTGTACCGTGACACATGGCAAACAGGGCATTCATCTAAATTCTCGTGCTCGCCACGGTACAGGATGCTGTCATTAGGACATGCATGTATCTTCTCGATTTGTAATCCTAAAGGGCAGACGATCTTTTTTGCTTCGTATGTAGTGGTGGGCAATTCATTAGGCTTCGGAAGCATCTTTTTTTGGATCTTCAGTAATTTCCCAAATGCCTTGTCAGATATACCATTCTCTGCCTTCCACTGTAACAACTCCAGTGTCGTGCCTAGCTTTTTCTGCCCATCTTCGGCCGACGGGTAGAGTAACTTCTTGTGATCCTCTAGCATTTGGTCAAACTTAGCCTTCTCCTTTTCACTTTCACAATCTCTCTGTGCGTCGCGAATGACATCACCAAGAGCATCGTCATCTTCAGCGATATTGTTTTCTGCATCCGCCTCTTCTTCACCTTCCTCCATCGCGAAGTCACAGTATTGAGCAAAAACATCGTCAGGGTCCGCTTGTTCTTCTTCACCTTCTTCCATCATAACCCCAGTCTCTCCGTGCTTGGTCCAACAAATGTAGTTTGGCATGAAACCCGACTTGAACAAGTGCAAGTGAATACTTCTTGAGCTACAAAATTCTTTCAAATTCATACTCGGGTTGAAAGTGGTAGACGACATACATAAGCCACTCAACTTGTACTGCAACAATAATACAGCAGTACAGTATGCTCACAACAATAAGTCAAGTGGTGCTGCCAAACACATTGACATAAAGTATTATGTTGTGAAAGACAAAGTCTGGGATCATACAATTAGTCTTGAGCATATAAGTACAGAAAAAATACTCGCGGATCCGCTTACAAAAGGCTTACCGCCCAACGTGTTCAGAGAACACTTAGCCGGTATGGGTTTACGGTAAAGCCTATGATTCCTGGACAATAAGGGCCTAGTTGAGAATCTGTTTCAAAACAGAGAGGTGTATGGTAGCTGTTAATCTAATGGCAATTGACCGTGATGATGAGGCACGCTCTATGCACTGATCTGTGATGAAATGGGACAAGAGATAAGTAAGTTAAGTTTAAGTAATAAGGTGAGATCAAGGGAAAGAATGTTAGGATGATCTCCCGCCCAGTTGGCCCAACGGCCAACTTGGGCCTTGATACTGCGCCCTAATTGGGGGCGCCCAACCCTACATGGTTGGTGGGCCCCCGTCACACTGCGCTATATAAAGAGGTGGGGGCCGACGGCTCTCGGTACGAGTTTCACCGTGAGCCACCAGACCCACCAACATTCCCTAACCCGATCTAGTGAGAGGCGCAGCCAGTGACGGGAAGTGCCACCACCATCCTCTTCGCCGACCTCTGACGTCCACGCCACCGCCGGACTCCGCTCACCATCACTCCTCCACGCTCTACACACCGACGCCATGGCCAACGCCTTCGGATCCAAGGCCGCCGATGGTCAGCCCTTCCATCCCCACTCTCCCTCTATCTCTCTGTAGATCATGTTCTAGGGTTATTTTTTCATTTACATGAGTATGTACCCACCAGATCTACTCCTATGTGATCCTTATGTTACATCAGCAGCATCCAGTTCCCTACTTCCCACTACTACAGAACTGACCTTTCGTCGATCGCCCAAAATGCCTTTAGTCTCGGCGATTTCGGTGCCCGGGACTAAATAGGGCTTTAGTCCCGGTTGGTGTTACCAACCGGGACTGAAGGTCACTCGCCAACGGCTCTGTTGTCAGGCGCTGTCGGGAGGGACCTTTAGTCCCGGGTGGTAACACCAACCAGGACTAAAGCCCTGCCTTTAGTCCCGGTTGGTGCCACCGACCGGGACTACAGCTTTTGTCCCGGTCCGTGGCACCGACTGGGACTATAGGACTGGCTTTAGTCCCGGTTGGTGTTACCAACCGGGATTAAAACCTCCCCTATAAATTGAACCTCCCCCTTCTTCCTCCCTGCCCGAGCCCGAGCTTCCTTGTTCATATTCTTGTTGCTTGTTCTTCCATTGTTCTTGCTTGTCTCATCTTCGGCGATCAATCCACTTCAAACGCTTCTACACCGTCGTCGATTTGTTTGAAAGGTTGCTAGCTTCATCCTCCTATGTTTTAGCAGCACCATATGTAAATCCATGTTGTATATGGCTATTTTATTTCATATTGCTAGCTCCAATCACTTTTCATGTTTGAATTTTTATGAACGATGCTAATTATAGTACCTAGAAAGTAGTATACACATATAATGTTTAGTTCTATTATAGACTTTTTAGGATACTTTTTACTTTAATTTGTTCATGTTCTCATTTTAAAATATTAAATAATGTTGATTCTTTGTAATTTTGAAACAAATTAATTTTAACTTTAAAAATTCATCAAATTAATTTTATTTAGAGATAAAATTACACCTTTTAATAGAAAAATACAAATTTTATGATTTTGCTATCTTTTTATTAACGTCCACAAATTAATTTTATGAAATGATGAACCACTTATAAAATTTTGAACTCAATTGGACAAGGTTGTGCCGCGCTCTTTTCTCATGCTGGGCTTTTAATTATATGATGCCATATAATGCAGATAATGACACGCCATTGGATGTACAATGCCGATCGCCGCTCCAACGAGTTCATTGAGGGCGTGCGAGAATTCTGCAGAGTGGCAGAGGAAAACAAGCGGGGATGGTTTTATGTGCTACCCATGTGCCGTGTGTATGAATTTGAAAGAATTTTGTAGCTCAAGAAGTATTCACTTGCACTTGTTCAAGTCGGGTTTCATGCCAAACTACATTTGTTGGACCAAGCACGGAGAGACTGGGGTTATGATGGAAGAAGGTGAAGAAGAACAAGCGGACCCTGACGATGTTTTTGCTCAATACTGTGACTTCGCGATGGAGGAAGGTGAAGAAGAGGCGGATGCAGAAAACAATATCGCTGAAGATGACGATGCTCTTGGTGATGTCATTCGCGACGCACAGAGAGATTGTGAAAGTGAAAAGGAGAAGGCTAAGTTTGACCAAATGCTAGAGGATCACAAGAAGTTACTCTACCCGTCGGCCGAAGATGGGCAGAAAAAAGCTAGGCACGACACTGGAGTTGTTACAGTGGAAGGCAGAGAATGGTATATCTGACAAGGCATTTGGGAAATTACTGAAGATCCAAAAAAAGATGCTTCCGAAGCCTAATGAATTGCCCACCACTACATACGAAGCAAAAAAGATCGTCTGCCCTTTAGGATTACAAATCGAGAAGATACATGCATGTCCTAATGACAGCATCCTGTACCGTGGCGAGCACGAGAATTTAGATGAATGCCCTGTTTGCCATGTGTCACGGTACAAGATCTTGCGAGATGATCCTGACGATGTTGAGGATGAAGAACGTCCGAAGAAGAGAATCCCTGCCAAGGTTATGTGGTATGCTCCAATAATTCCACGCCTAAAACGACTGTTCAGAAACAAGGAGCACGCAAAGTTGTTGCGATGGCACAAAGAAGACCGTAAGGTGGACAACATGTTGAGACACCCTGCAGATGGGTCCCAGTGGAGAGAAATAGATAGAGAATTCCCGGACTTTGCAGACGACGCAAGAAATCTAAGGTTCGCATTGAGTACGGACGGATTTAATCCTTTTGGGGACCAGAGCTCTAGTCATAGCACTTGGCCCGTTACTCCATGTATCTACAACCTTCCTCCATGGTTATGCATGAAGCGGAAGTTCATTATGATGCCGGTGCTCATCCAAGGCCCGAAGCAACCTGGCAATGACATCGATGTCTACCTGAGGCCATTAGTTGAGGAACTCCAGCTGCTATGGAGCAAACCAGGTGTGCGTGTGTGGGATGAGTACAAACAGGAAGAATTCAACCTGCGAGCATTGTTGTTCGTGACAATCAATGATTGGCCAGCTCTAAGTAATCTTTCAGGACAGACAAATAAGGGATATAATGCATGCACCCATTGTTTTGGTGACCTTGAGGCTGTCTATTTAAAAAAATGTCGAAAGGTCGTGTACCTTGGCTATCGTCGATTTCTTGCTAAGAACCACCAGTTGAGAAAGAAAGGCAAACATTTTAAAGGTACGACAGAACACCGGTCCAAGCCAGGCAACCGAGATGGGGCAGAGGTATTCAAGATGGTCAAGGATTTGAATGTAGTGTTTGGAAAGGGACAAGGCAGTGAACCTGTTCCGAAAGACGCTTCGGGGCGCGCCCCAATGTGAAAAAAGAAGTCAATATTTTGGGAGCTACATATTGGAAAGACCTTGAGGTCCGCCACTCGATCGACGTGATGCACCTGACAAAGAATCTTTGTGTCAATCTCCTAGGGTTCATGGGTGTGTTTGGAAAGCCTAAGGATACCCTTGAGGCACGAGAGGACTTGAAGCGCATGAAAGAACGAGACAACCTGCATCCAGAGAAGACAGATGATGGACGCCATTACTTAAGACCTGCTAGCTACACTCTTAGCAATGAGGAGAAGGAAAGCATGTTTGAGTGCCTAAGCAGCATCAAAGTCCCATCTGGGTTCTCCTCCAATATAAAGCGTATAATAAATGTGCCAGAGAAGAAATTTGTCAACTTAAAATCGCACGACTGCCACGTGATTATGACGCAACTGCTTCCGGTTGCCTTAAGAGGAATTCTACCTCCACATGTACGTCTGGCCACCGTGAAGCTGTGTGCATTCCTCAATGCAATTTCTCAGAAGGCAATCAATCCTTTTGATCTAGCTACTCTACAGAATGATGTGGTTCAATGTCTTGTTAGCTTTGAGTTGGTGTTCCCTCCATCCTTCTTTGATATCATGACACATCTCCTAGTTCATCTGGTCAAAGAGATTAATATCCTGGGTCCTGTGTTCCTACACAACATGTTTCCCTTAGAGAGATTTATGGGTGTACTGAAAAAATATGTTCACCAGTGGGGTCGGCCAGAAGGAAGCATTGCCAAGGGATACGAGACAGAGGAGGTCATTGAGTTCTGTGTGGACTTCATTCCTGACCTTGACCCGATTGGTCTTCCTGAATCACGGTATGAGGGGAGACTTGGTGGAAAGGTTACACTAGGAAAGAAAACATATATCAGCCAGGGTGATGATTCTTTCAATAAAGCGCATGGCACAGTTCTTCGAAACTCCACTGTGGTGGAACCGTATATTGAGAAACACATGGATTTTCTACGATCCGAGAATCCTGGGAAGAATGAGGCTTGGATTACGCATCATCACATGGAAACATTCGGTGATTGGTTGCAAAAAAAATGTCAGGGTGATAAAACTATTGGAGATGAACTGTATTTGTTGGCTAGGCAACCAGCGTGGCACGTCCTCATGTACAAAGGGTACGAGATAAATGGAAATACATTTTACACCGTATCCCAAGATAAAAAGAGTACCAACCAAAACAGTGGTGTCCGCGTGGATGCTACGGAACCGAATGGGAACATACACACATATTATGGTCGCATAGAGGAGATTTGGGAACTAGACTATGCACATAATTTTAAAGTCCCGCTATTCCGATGCCAATGGGTGAAGATGAACGGAGGGGTATCAGTCGATAAGGAGTACGGAATGACAATAGTGGACCTCAACAATATTGGGTATAGAAACGATCCATTCGTCCTTGCTGCTGATGTGAATCAGGTGTTCTATGTGAAAGACACGTCTACAAAACCCAAGAGAGGGAAACACGATGAGAAAAAAACCAACGAGCCAAAGCGCCACATAGTTCTTACAGGGAAACGAAACATCTTGGGAATTGAAGACAAGTCAGACGTGTTAGAGGATTATGAAAAGGATGAACGAATCCCACCCTTCTGTGTGGCCAAAGACCCAAGCATCCTGCTCGCTGCTGAGGACACTCCATGGTTACGGAATGATCATAACCAAGGGCATTACATCAAGAAAAAGTTTACCACTGTGCCCGCTTGATATAGGTAGTGAACTCAAATTAATAATGTGTATTTGACATCTTGTGTAATATAATTGTAACATTATGTGTTGAAAATTCAAATTTGAGTGGTTCAAACTTTGCTCTATGTGGGAATTGTGGATTTTCAACTACACTTTGCCCAGGCACATGTTTTCAAAATCTACATGGACCATATTTTCATCTGGATAAATTTGATACATGGACCATATTTTCATCTAGATAAATCAAGATCTACATTTGATACATGGACCATATTTTCATCTGGATAAATTTTAGCAAGTCCCAGGCACATGTTTTCAAAATCGAAGACGGGTTTTGGTCAAACTTGGTCAAATGACAGACTAAATGACTTGAAATGAAAAACTTTGGAATACCAAGTTGTTAGAGCTCATCAAGATCCAAACTTTTTATATAGACCATTTTTCTATTTGAAAAGGTTTAAATAAACAATACTCACCAAATCTTGAATCTCACACAAACTATATGAAACTATATGTGGGAATTGTGGATTTTCAACTACACTTTGCCAACACTGTGTCAAATGCAAAAATGGTCTATATATGAAATGTAGATCTTGATGAGTGGAACAATATTGGTATTCATGACTTTTCCAGTCGAGACCATCCAGGGTTCCGAAAACTGGCGTTTGGCTATGAATTCTTTCAAAATTCAAAATTGAGTGGTTCAAACTTTTGCAAATGAAAAGTTGACCATTAGACCAAATGTAGGTCTTGATGAGTGGAACAAACTTTGTATTCATGAGTTTTTCATTCGAGACCATCCAGGGTTCGGTCAAAGTGTGTTTCTAAAAACCAATGTTTTGACTTTGGTCAAACTTGGTCAAATGACCCATTTGATGACTTCAAATGAAAAACTTTTGAATAACAAGTTGTTAGAGCTCATCAAGATCTACATTTGATACATGAACCATATTTTCATCTGGATAAATTTTAGCAAGTCCCAGGCACATGTTTTCAAAATCGAAGACGGGTTTCGGTCAAACTTGGCCAAATGACAGACTAAATGACTTGAAATGAAAAACTTTGGAATACCAAGTTGTTAGAGCTCATCAAGATCAAAACTTTTTATATAGACCATTTTTCTATTTGAAAAAGTTTAAATAAACAATACTCACCAAATCTTGAATCTCACACAAACTATATGAAACTATATGTGAGAATTGTGGATTTTCAACTACACTTTGTCAAATGCAAAAATGGTCTATATATGAAATGTATATCTTGATGAGTGGAACAATATTGGTATTCATGACTTTTCCAGTCGAGACCATCCAGGGTTCCGAAAACCGGCGTTTGGCTATGAATTCTTTCAAAATTCAAAATTGAGTGGTTCAAACTTTTGCAAATGAAAATTTGACCATTATACCAAATGTAGGTCTTGATGAGTGGAACAAACTTTGTATTCATGAGTTTTCCATTTGAGACCATCCAGGGTTCGGTCAAAGTGTGTTTCTAAAAACCAATGTTTTGACTTTGGTCAAACTTGGTCAAATGACCCATTTGATGACTTCAAATGAAAAAATTTTGAATACCAAGTTGTTAGAGCTCATCAAGATCTACATTTGATACATGGACCATATTTTCATCTGGATAAATTTTAGCTGATCCCAGGCACATGTTTTCAAAATCGAAGATGGGTTTCGGTCAAACTTGGTCAAATGACAGACTAAATGACTTGAAATGAAAAACTTTGGAATACCAAGTTGTTAGAGCTCATCAAGATCCAAACTTTTTATATAGACCATTTTTCTAATTGAAAAAGTTTAAATAAACAATACTCACCAAATCTTGAATCTCACACAAACTATATGAAACTATATGTGAGAATTGTGGATTTTCAACTACACTTTGCCGACACTTTGTCAAATGCAAAAATGGTCTATATATGAAATGTATATCTTGATGAGTGGAACAATATTGGTATTCATGACTTTTCCAGTCGAGACCATCCAGGGTTCCGAAAACCGGCGTTTGGCTATGAATTCTTTCAAAATTCAAAATTGAGTGGTTCAAACTTTTGCAAATGAAAAGTTGACCATTATACCAAATGTAGGTCTTGATGAGTGGAACAAACTTTGTATTCATGAGTTTTCCATTCGAGACCATCCAGGGTTTCAAAAACCGACGTGTATCTCTGAAAATTTTAAATTTTAAAATTTAGACAATCAATGTCGCGCATTTGGATAATTATTATTGAAGAAACAAAAGTTTAACGTCCAAATGACCCAAAAACAAAGTTTCTGTCGAAAGCCAACAATTTTATATATTTTAATTGTCGATTATATTTTTGCATTAACACAATATTCATTATAAATAACATTTATTTTGGATAATATGAAATATTTGAAAAAATTGTGTTTAGAATTTTTGTAATGCACAATAGAGTCAAACTAAACTAATGTGTATTTTTGAAAAAAATTATGATAAATATTTAATTTACTATGCATTAGGAAGATGAAAGGAAAAAAAGGTGAAAAATAAAATTCACCAAATTCTGGCGCCTAAACAGGCGCCAGAATTTGGTGGAAGGACCTTTAGTCCCGGGCCTGTTTAGTCCCCGTTCGTGGATGGAACCGGGACTAAAGGCCCTTTAGTCCCGGGCGGTGGCCAGGCCCGGGACTAAAGGTCCCCTGTCCTATAAAGGCAGGAGCTTCTTCCTCCTCCTCCCCCACCCGCATGCGGCCCGCCGTCTTCGTCGCCGCGTCGTCCTCGGCGCCGAAACCTAACCGCCGCCGCCGTCAACGCCCCGCGCACCGCCACGCCGAGCGCCGCCCCGAGGACTGCCCCGAGCACCGCTGCCGCCGTACGTCGTCGCACACGCGCGCTCGAGCTCCCCGTACGTCGTCGCACACGCCACGCGGCGGCGCCCTCGTCCTTACGGGGCCGGCCGCGCCGCCCGCCGCCACCGCCGCCCGCACACACACACACTAACACACACACACACTAAACACCGGCCGGGCCGCCCGCCGCCACCGCCGCCCGCACACACACACACACACTAACACACGCACACACTAAACACACTAACACACACTAACACACACACACACACACTAAACACACACACACACACACACACACTAACACAGACACACACACACACACACACTAAACACACACACACACACACTAACACACACTAAACACACACACACACATTAATATTTAGGGATAATTAGGGATACACACACACTAACACACACACACACACTAAACACACACACACACACACACTAAACACACACACACACACAGGGATACACACACACACACTAACACACACACACACATACACACACACACACACACTAAACACACACACACACAGGGATACACACACTAACACACACACAGGGATACACACACACACTAACACACACACACACACACACAGGGATACACACACACACTAACACACACACACATACACACACACACACTAAACACACACACACACACACATGGATACACACACACACTAACACACACACACATATATATTAATAATGTGATATATATAAATGTGATATAATATTTCATATGTATTAACACACACTCTTATAATACATTTGTTCCCTCTTTCTTCCTCCTTCCAGATCGACGTCTCTCTGCCGCCGTCACCGAAGTCCCCGTCGTCTCCGCACCGACCGCCGTCTCTCGACGTTGTCTCTCCGTCGTCTCACCGGCTTCAAAATACAGGTATTGTTTAAATTAGTGCTATAATTAGTGGTACAATTAGTGGTATAAATTAGTGGTATATTTGTTAGCAAATGATGTTCATAATCAAATGACATACACTAAACCCTAAACCCTAAACCCTATACCGTAAACCGTAAACCCTAAACCCTTAACCCTTAACCCTAAACCCTAGGCCGTAAACCCTAAGCCCTAAACCCTAAGCCGTAAACCCTAAGCCCTAATTGACGTCACGCGTACACACATATTTTTGCAGAAATGGCCGACCTGAGAGAAGACGAAGAAATATTGTTCAACATGATCTGCGGTAGCACAGAAGAAGGTCGTTATGACGATCGCGAAGGCAATGAGAACCCTGAGGGCATCGATGATGGTTCTCAGTACTTGGTCGACCCGAATGACCAAGACAATGTTGGCGAGGTCTGTAATATATGCAGCCTCCTATGTTTATATACATGAAATTCAAAAAAAATTCCTTTATTAATTGCCTTGTTTCTGCCTACATAGCCCTCTGGCTCGACGATAACCACGGGGACCAGCAGAAAAGTACGAGGCCCGAAGAAGCCGATGGAGGGCCGGTTGGTTATCACGGATTTCGACAAGGGAACAGGCCAGCCACGTGGACCCCATGCAAGGGCCTTTGTCAACCACTTAGGGTACCTTGCCCGGGATAGGATCCCGATCAATGTCCGTGAATGGAAGAAAAATAAGAAACACCTAGAAATCAGTTATGTCTCCGACCGTGCCAAGGAACTAGTTTGGGGTGACGTGTTGAAACATTTCACGCTAGACACAAACGATGAACAGTTGAAGGAAAGAGTTCGGGATTGGTCTATGAAGAAGATGGCCACACAATTCCAGTGCTTTAAGAAGAATCTATATAACGACTATATCAAGAAGAACAAGACTCCGGATTTCAACTGTAAGCACTTTATCAAGCTGCGGCCGTTTTGGGACGAGTTTGTACAGTTCAAGACGTCGGAAGAGGGTTAGCAACGGGCGAGAAGGAACCAAGAGAATGCCCGACACAAGACCTACCACCATACGATGGGATCAGGTGGCTACCCTACTGCCATTCCTAAGTGGGAAAAAGCCGAGCAAGAGCTAATTGACAGGGGGTTGGTGCCAGAATCCCTCGACTGGCCTGAGCGCGCCAAGCACTGGTTTTTCGCTCACGGAGGCCGCCTGGACCCAGAGACCGGAAAGGTCGTGTATGGGGAACGCATCCAAGCTGTAGTAGAAAGATTTCATCAAGCCCGCTCCGTCGCTCAAAGTGGAGAGTGGCAGCCGAACAGAGATAAAGATGAGCTGACATATGCCCTGGGGAACCCTGAGCACGGTGGACGGACGAGAGGCTATGGCTCCGTGTCATGGGAGCATGCCTTCCCTCAGGACAGAGAAACTTATAGAAGCCGCCAGAGAAAGAAGGAAGAGGACAGGGAACGGCTACGCAAGTTGGAGGAGGCTGTTATGAAGACCAGTGAAGTGGCTCGTAAGGCACTAGAGCGGGAGGAAGCGCTTAAGGCCACTATGAATGAGCAAATCAGAAAGGCCGTGGAGGAAGTTGTAAGTTCCCGCCTCCAGAGCTTGTCACAGCCGGCCGCCAACATCAGCCCCGGCTCAGCTCAGTTGAAAAGCAGTTGTGCTTCTACGGAGGTGCCTGTGAGGCAAGATGATGACGCAGGGATGCGCTTCCCAGTGGATGACGTCACCGCTCCGTTGACGTCCTGTGAGCTGCATATTCCGGAGGGGAATGCCACAGTCAAGGTGGCTACCGGTGTTGTATCTCCTATCGACCCCACCAAGACACCAAGGATCCACTCGGTCGCAATACCACCCGGATATGCTAGTGTCTCAGTGGATAGAGTGGTCAAAGGCCATGAAAATGTGGCTCTGGATATCGAAGGTGGTGATGGGGAGAAGACCCTAGGTGAAGCGGAGAAGACATTCATATGTTGGAAGAAACGGTACATCATTATTCCTGGGGCGCCGCCACCACAACCGAACCCTAGGTGTGTATCCCTGTGTGTGTGTGTGTTTAGTGTGTGTGTGTGTGTGTATGTGTGTGTGTGTGTTAGTGTGTGTGTGTGTATCCCTGTGTGTGTGTGTGTGTTTAGTGTGTGTGTGTGTGTGTGTTTAGTGTGTGTGTGTGTGTTAGTGTGTGTGTATCCCTAATTATCCCTAAATATTAATGTGTGTGTGTGTGTTTAGTGTGTGTTAGTGTGTGTGTGTGTGTGTTTAGTGTGTGTGTGTGTGTGTGTCTGTGTTAGTGTGTGTGTGTGTGTGTGTGTGTTTAGTGTGTGTGTGTGTGTGTGTTAGTGTGTGTTAGTGTGTTTAGTGTGTGTGTTAGTGTGTGTGTGTATCCCTGTGTGTGTGTGTGTGTGTGTTAGTGTGTGTGTGTATCCCTGTGTGTGTGTTAGTGTGTGTATCCCTGTGTGTGTGTGTGTTTAGTGTGTGTGTGTGTGTGTATGTGTGTGTGTGTGTTAGTGTGTGTGTGTGTATCCCTGTGTGTGTGTGTGTGTTTAGTGTGTGTGTGTGTGTGTGTTTAGTGTGTGTGTGTGTGTTAGTGTGTGTGTATCCCTAATTATCCCTAAATATTAATGTGTGTGTGTGTGTTTAGTGTGTGTTAGTGTGTGTGTGTGTGTGTTTAGTGTGTGTGTGTGTGTGTGTCTGTGTTAGTGTGTGTGTGTGTGTGTGTGTGTTTAGTGTGTGTGTGTGTGTGTGTTAGTGTGTGTTAGTGTGTTTAGTGTGTGCGTGTGTTAGTGTGTGTGTGTGTGTGTGCGGGCGGCGGTGGCGGCGGGCGGCCCGGCCGGTGTTTAGTGTGTGTGTGTGTTAGTGTGTGTGTGTGCGGGCGGCGGTGGCGGCGGGCGGCGCGGCCGCCCCGTAAGGACGAGGGCGCCGCCGCGTGGCGTGTGCGACGACGTACGGGGAGCTCGAGCGCGCGTGTGCGACGACGTACGGCGGCAGCGGTGCTCGGGGCAGTCCTCGGGGCGGCGCTCGGCGTGGCGGTGCGCGGGGCGTTGACGGCGGCGGCGGTTAGGTTTCGGCGCCGAGGACGACGCGGCGACGAAGACGGCGGGCCGCATGCGGGTGGGGGAGGAGGAGGAAGAAGCTCCTGCCTTTATAGGACAGGGGACCTTTAGTCCCGGGCCTGGCCACCGCCCGGGACTAAAGGGCCTTTAGTCCCGGTTCCATCCACGAACGGGGACTAAACAGGCCCGGGACTAAAGGTCCTTCCACCAAATTCTGGCGCCTGTTTAGGCGCCAGAATTTGGTGAATTTTATTTTTCACCTTTTTTTCCTTTCATCTTCCTAATGCATAGTAAATTAAATATTTATCATAATTTTTTTCAAAATACACATTAGTTTAGTTTGACTCTATTGTGCATTACAAAAATTCTAAACACAATTTTTTTCAAATATTTCATATTATCCAAAATAAATGTTATTTATAATGAATATTGTGTTAATGCAAAAATATAATCGACAATTAAAATATATAAAATTGTTGGCTTTCGACAGAAACTTTGTTTTTGGGTCATTTGGACGATGAAAGGAAAAAAAGGTGAAAAATAAAATTCACCAAATTCTGGCGCCTAAACAGGCGCCAGAATTTGGTGGAAGGACCTTTAGTCCCGGGCCTGTTTAGTCCCCGTTCGTGGATGGAACCGGGACTAAAGGCCCTTTAGTCCCGGGCGGTGGCCAGGCCCGGGACTAAAGGTCCCCTGTCCTATAAAGGCAGGAGCTTCTTCCTCCTCCTCCCCCACCCGCATGCGGCCCGCCGTCTTCGTCGCCGCGTCGTCCTCGGCGCCGAAACCTAACCGCCGCCGCCGTCAACGCCCCGCGCACCGCCACGCCGAGCGCCGCCCCGAGGACTGCCCCGAGCACCGCTGCCGCCGTACGTCGTCGCACACGCGCGCTCGAGCTCCCCGTACGTCGTCGCACACGCCACGCGGCGGCGCCCTCGTCCTTACGGGGCCGGCCGCGCCGCCCGCCGCCACCGCCGCCCGCACACACACACACTAACACACACACACACTAAACACCGGCCGGGCCGCCCGCCGCCACCGCCGCCCGCACACACACACACACACTAACACACGCACACACTAAACACACTAACACACACTAACACACACACACACACACACTAAACACACACACACACACACACACACTAACACAGACACACACACACACACACACTAAACACACACACACACACACTAACACACACTAAACACACACACACACATTAATATTTAGGGATAATTAGGGATACACACACACTAACACACACACACACACTAAACACACACACACACACACACTAAACACACACACACACACAGGGATACACACACACACACTAACACACACACACACATACACACACACACACACTAAACACACACACACACAGGGATACACACACTAACACACACACAGGGATACACACACACACTAACACACACACACACACACAGGGATACACACACACACTAACACACACACTAAACACACTAACACACACTAACACACACACACACACACTAAACACACACACACACACACACACACTAACACAGACACACACACACACACACTAAACACACACACACACACACTAACACACACTAAACACACACACACATTAATATTTAGG
>JAHUYU010002849.1:0-11139 GCA_030439765.1 Tripidium arundinaceum | reverse complement strand
AGCAGGCACATGCGGCTGCTGGCTCGAGGTAGCACAGCGCGATAGGGGCCCGACTGCCAGCTAGCGTGGAGGAGCGCGCGTCTGCTGCTTCGTTCCGTGAAGAAAGAAAAAAAATATTCCCCATGGGAGGCCACCTGCCTAGGCTGCGTGAGGGAGTGCGCGGGTTAGCGCCTGGGGGCGTGTGCCCGGTAAGCCGCTCTATTTTTTTCTACTACCCACGCCACCTGCTGTTTCACTGTTGGGGGCCCACGCACGTAGTAGGGGCACGCAGGGCTGTTTGCTGCTACTGCTGGTTCCCTTCTGTTGGTCCCGCTCGTCAGCTGTGGAAGGAGATGTTTGGTCATCCGTTTGTGGCCGTTGGACAGAGGGAGCTGCTTGGGCCTGCTCGTCAGCGCTGGGAGGCCTGCGCGGCTGGCGAGCTGTGGGAGCCTATGTGTGGGGGGTTAAGGCAGTGTGCCTCACCCCCTTTCTTTGCTCTTACACTCTTCTCCATTCTTGCAACTTGAGACCAAAAAGAGAAGAACAAGCTCTCTCCTCTCCTCTCTCACTCCCAAGGATTTGTGCTCCATTCAAGTGAGAGATCGAGCTCTAGTGTTGATCTTGAGAGCTTCAAGAGCATCTCCTCCCTCTCCTCTTCCTCTCTAAGCATGTTGCTCATTTGAAAGAGGATTGGGGAAACCCTAGTGTGTGCATTTGAGGTTGCATTTGGTGGCACTAGGTGGTGTTTGCAATTGTGGATTTCTTATTGCTCTTGGTGGTTGCCGCCACCTAGATGGTTGGTGCTTTGGTGATTGGTGAGGGGATTTGGTGATTGTATCCGCCCCCAATCAAGGATTTGTGAGAGGTTTTGATCCTACCTCACGAGAAGCAAAAGGATACTCGTAAATTGCGTGTGGCTTGGGTAGTACTCTCCTGGGTGGTTCTTATGGTGCCCAAGTGTTAGGCTTGGCGTGTGAGGCCAATTAGCGTGTGAACCATCGGGTTTGCACTCGCCACAACGTGGACGTAGGTTGACGGCAAGCAACTGAACCACGGGGATATATCTTGTGTCATATTGTCTCTTTGGTATTCTTGATTGACACTTGCCCAATTCGGTAAAAGCTCTATCTCTTGTGCATTACAATTCTTAGTATACTTGTGTAGAGCTTGCTTGTTTGCTTATGTAGTTTGTAGAGTAGCAAAGTAGTTGTAACTAGTCGTAATTAGCTTCTTAGCTTGTTCTCTAGTGTAGTGGTAGTCTTAGTTGCTTAGTTGCGTGCTTGTTTGAAAATCTACCTAGAGACTATAGCTACTAGAATTGTGTAGGAAGGCTTGCTTGGATGTATTAGAGCTAAAGCAATTAGTTTGCATAGTCGCCATCTTATTGTCTAACAAGTTGCTCTAGTGTCTTTGTTAGAATTTTTATAGGCTATTCATCCCCCTCTAGTCATTTAGATCCTTTCACCAACCACCTACTCCCGTTGAGGCAAGCTCAAGGTTGCCTCTAGTCTGCCATCTCGACCTATCACCTGGGCACTTCTTCATTGACCTCGGTCGTAGAATGCAAAGGGTTGTCTTCAATGGTGATGACTTCTTCCTTAACCTTGGTTATAGAATGCATATGGTTGTCTTCAATGGTGATGAGAAAGATGGGGTCCTCAATTGTCAATTGTGAGATAGCTTCCTCATCATCGAACGCATCCTCCACCAGAACAATATCCTCAACAGGTGTGACAGTCTGTAGCAACGAGGCCCTCGAGGGCACCGCAACAAATTTCACTATGGTCATCTCGCCAATGATGGAATCTGCACTGATCACACATGTGTCCTCACACATCAAGGAGTCAGCAGGCGTGCAAGCCTCCACAAGAGAAGCAAGGATCGACGACGTCACTGAAGACCCCTCAGTGGCTTGCTCCATGGGCATCTTTTGGTGAATCTCTGTGTCAATCGTCCTTGTGGCCACCTCATTATTGTTAGGGTTCAACACTGAGTGAAACTCCAACTCATCGATTATAGGGATTGTTGTGTTCACTATCTCCTCAGGCCCCAAGGAGTCAGAAGGCGTACATGCCATATGGTGTTGCCAAAAGTGTATCAAGGTTTTGCTAGAACAGGAAAGCAATAAGCATACTGAAGTCAGATGAACATGTGGTTAAAAGAATTGACAGCGGTAGAAGTTGCAAACCTGATATATATATTGGGACGCCTGAGCATATGATACTTCTTAAGGTAAGAGACTGAATGAGGTTTGGGATTTTCTGTGACAGCCGCCCTTGAAAGGTGAGACGTAATGCGAGTTCTTCCTCAATTTTCGTTTTGCGTGAGGAGACACTATGTTGGAGGGGGACATACTAGGTTTGGCCTTGTTACATGTACCTGCCTATGTTTTTAGATATGCAACAACAAGTGTGTCGGTTCCAGGAGCAACACATTGAATTATCATGTAACACCCCAGCCCGTTAGTAGCTTGTAGTAGTTGTGAAGTTGGCCCATATGGCCCATGTGGCACATGAGGAATTGTAGTTGGTGGATTTAACACCACCTTAGAAGTTTATGAGGGTGAGGGCTAACTTATAATTCTTGTCATTCCAAATGTATCACCTCTGGGTTAACCCTTCTACACGAAGCAAGGATGAAAGTGTAAGAGAGGTTCTACGCGTATGTAGGCCCATTCCACATGCGAAGCCTGGGACTATGAACTGAATGGATTCCTCTTGCATTCTGCTCTTCTCGGCGGCGACACTTGAGGACTTGGCGAACAAGTTTGACGGATTCACTTGGCGAAGTGACAATTGGTATTAGAGCAAGGTCTTAGGGGAAAGATTTCCACAAGATTTTTTTTTCTCACAGCTTGGACTAGCGCCTTCATGACGTACCTCAAAGCTGAAGGTTCAAACGGCGGCGACACTTGAGGACTTGGCGAAGAAGTTTGACGGATTCGAGACGATGATGCAGCAAACCCTTGATAAGTTGAGCGGGCTGGAGGTGTGGTGTACGACGGATGCGTCACTGGGTTTGTTGCTGACGAAGACTGACACGACGATGATGTGGTTGCTTCAGTTGTGTTGTTTTGTTTTGTTGTGTTATTGTTTCGTTATACTACCAGTCTAGGATTCTACTTTTTAATATATTCGGCAGCTCTCCTGCCTGATTCGTTTCGAAAAAAATATACACTGGTCAAGTTATTAAGGAATCTTTTAGCGATGATGCATTTGCAGCCATGTCAATCCTCGACGACTGCATCAAATGCTTTGCTTATGATGACTGTCATTTCCGGTCAGATTGTCATGGTCATAGGATTCTACTTAGACCAAATCTCTGTGTAAGCTCCACACCATCCTTTTCCATATTATATCGGGCAGGAGCGTAACCTCGTTGATTTTACTGCCTTCAACCTTTTTTCCCAGCTCGCTCTTAATCCTGAGGAACTAGGATGCGGTGAAGCTGAGGAGTTCAAAATGTACATTCTTGTGGTGAAACTGAAAACATAACTACCCAAAACCGACAGGGCCATGGTAAAGCTGGTATGTCACTTCATCTTTTTTTTCTCCAATTTAAGCTATTGTCCAGTGCCTTTAATTCATCACATCTATGTTTTCCACCTCTTTACTATAGAGCTGATCGGCAGGACTTATTTTCAGCTGGCTGTGATTGTTTTAATAGTGTTCTATGAGAGAGATTTCAGCTGCTGAAGCGCTGAAAAGCCACTGAAAAGGGCTGCCGAACAGATGACTTGGACTCTCAACCACGGATTCATCATCTCGTCATGCTACACCAACACCAGTACTCGGTATATTGCATTCATGTCGAGCGCACAAGGGTTGACATCCTGGACTGCTTTGACTATAAGACGGCTCTCTGGCGATGCTCAAATCCTTGGACTAGGAGTGGAACAATCCAACTGCCGAAGACAGGAAAGGAGCCTTCGTTCAGGACCATGCATGAAGTGATCTCTCTCGCTCGCTCGCTCGCTCGCTCGCTCATAGAGTATTTTTCACCTCACCTGAAGCTGGTGATATGGGGAGTTTACCGTCGGCTGAATGTCTATCCACGTCACAAAAGTCTGACCTGGCAGGGAGATAAAAGGAGAGAGAGAGAGCTGGGCGGGCGCTTGGTTCTTTGCCAAGCTAAAACGCAGCTAACGAGACAAAAAAAAAACACTCAGGTGGCCGGATCCAGTATACTGTCAAGCGTTTTGTTGGTTAAATTAAACCTTTGCTGCCACGAGCCTAGCTCGTACTCCCTCCATTCAAAAAGAGTGTCATCATGGGATTTATACCGGTTAAAATTTCTTACATTTGATTAGATTTGTAGAAAAAAATAGTAATATTTATATCTTCACATAAATTTATTATAAAAATATATTTAGCAATTCATCTAATGGTGCTAATTATGCACCATAAGTATTAACATGTTTTTATATATATTTAGTCAAAGTTTAAAATACTCGACTTCTTGAAAAATCAGATTGACGCTCTTTATGGGGGACGGAGGGAGGCGGAGCTGGGAAAAAAGGTTGAAGGCAGTAAAATCAACGAGGTTACGCTCCTGCCCGATATAATATGGAAAAGGATGGTGTGGAGCTTACACAGAGATTTGGTCTAAGTAGAATCCTATGACCATGACAATCTGACCGGAAATGACAGTCATCATAAGCAAAGCATTTGATGCAGTCGTCGAGGATTGACATGGCTGCAAATGCATCATCGCTAAAAGATTCCTTAATAACTTGACCAGTGTATATTTTTTTTCGAAACGAATCAGGCAGGAGAGCTGCCGAATATATTAAAAAGTAGAATCCTAGACTGGTAGTATAACGAAACAATAACACAACAAAACAAAACAACACAACTGAAGCAACCACATCATCGTCGTGTCAGTCTTCGTCAGCAACAAACCCAGTGACGCATCCGTCGTACACCACACCTCCAGCCCGCTCAACTTATCAAGGGTTTGCTGCATCATCGTCTCGAATCCGTCAAACTTCTTCGCCAAGTCCTCAAGTGTCGCCGCCGTTTGAACCTTCAGCTTTGAGGTACGTCATGAAGGCGCTAGTCCAAGCTGTGAGAAAAAAAAATCTTGTGGAAATCTTTCCCCTAAGACCTTGCTCTAATACCAATTGTCACTTCGCCAAGTGAATCCGTCAAACTTGTTCGCCAAGTCCTCAAGTGTCGCCGCCGAGAAGAGCAGAATGCAAGAGGAATCCATTCAGTTCATAGTCCCAGGCTTCGCATGTGGAATGGGCCTACATACGCGTAGAACCTCTCTTACACTTTCATCCTTGCTTCGTGTAGAAGGGTTAACCCAGAGGTGATACATTTGGAATGACAAGAATTATAAGTTAGCCCTCACCCTCATAAACTTCTAAGGTGGTGTTAAATCCACCAACTACAATTCCTCATGTGCCACATGGGCCATATGGGCCAACTTCACAACTACTACAAGCTACTAACGGGCTGGGGTGTTACATGATAATTCAATGTGTTGCTCCTGGAACCGACACACTTGTTGTTGCATATCTAAAAACATAGGCAGGTACATGTAACAAGGCCAAACCTAGTATGTCCCCCTCCAACATAGTGTCTCCTCACGCAAAACGAAAATTGAGGAAGAACTCGCATTACGTCTCACCTTTCAAGGGCGGCTGTCACAGAAAATCCCAAACCTCATTCAGTCTCTTACCTTAAGAAGTATCATATGCTCAGGCGTCCCAATATATATATCAGGTTTGCAACTTCTACCGCTGTCAATTCTTTTAACCACATGTTCATCTGACTTCAGTATGCTTATTGCTTTCCTGTTCTAGCAAAACCTTGATACACTTTTGGCAACACCATATGGCATGTACGCCTTCTGACTCCTTGGGGCCTGAGGAGATAGTGAACACAACAATCCCTATAATCGATGAGTTGGAGTTTCACTCAGTGTTGAACCCTAACAATAATGAGGTGGCCACAAGGACGATTGACACAGAGATTCACCAAAAGATGCCCATGGAGCAAGCCACTGAGGGGTCTTCAGTGACGTCGTCGATCCTTGCTTCTCTTGTGGAGGCTTGCACGCCTGCTGACTCCTTGATGTGTGAGGACACATGTGTGATCAGTGCAGATTCCATCATTGGCGAGATGACCATAGTGAAATTTGTTGCGGTGCCCTCGAGGGCCTCGTTGCTACAGACTGTCACACCTGTTGAGGATATTGTTCTGGTGGAGGATGCGTTCGATGATGAGGAAGCTATCTCACAATTGACAATTGAGGACCCCATCTTTCTCATCACCATTGAAGACAACCATATGCATTCTATAACCAAGGTTAAGGAAGAAGTCATCACCATTGAAGACAACCCTTTGCATTCTACGACCGAGGTCAATGAAGAAGTGCCCAGGTGATAGGTCGAGATGGCAGACTAGAGGCAACCTTGAGCTTGCCTCAACGGGAGTAGGTGGTTGGTGAAAGGATCTAAATGACTAGAGGGGGATGAATAGCCTATAAAAATTCTAACAAAGACACTAGAGCAACTTGTTAGACAATAAGATGGCGACTATGCAAACTAATTGCTTTAGCTCTAATACATCCAAGCAAGCCTTCCTACACAATTCTAGTAGCTATAGTCTCTAGGTAGATTTTCAAACAAGCACGCAACTAAGCAACTAAGACTACCACTACACTAGAGAACAAGCTAAGAAGCTAATTACGACTAGTTACAACTACTTTGCTACTCTACAAACTACATAAGCAAACAAGCAAGCTCTACACAAGTATACTAAGAATTGTAATGCACAAGAGATAGAGCTTTTACCGAATTGGGCAAGTGTCAATCAAGAATACCAAAGAGACAATATGACACAAGATATATCCCCGTGGTTCAGTTGCTTGCCGTCAACCTACGTCCACGTTGTGGCGAGTGCAAACCCGATGGTTCACACGCTAATTGGCCTCACACGCCAAGCCTAACACTTGGGCACCATAAGAACCACCCAGGAGAGTACTACCCAAGCCACACGCAATTTACGAGTATCCTTTTGCTTCTCGTGAGGTAGGATCAAAACCTCTCACAAATCCTTGATTGGGGGCGGATACAATCACCAAATCCCCTCACCAATCACCAAAGCACCAACCATCTAGGTGGCGGCAACCACCAAGAGCAATAAGAAATCCACAATTGCAAACACCACCTAGTGCCACCAAATGCAACCTCAAATGCACACACTAGGGTTTCCCCAATCCTCTTTCAAATGAGCAACATGCTTAGAGAGGAAGAGGAGAGGGAGGAGATGCTCTTGAAGCTCTCAAGATCAACACTAGAGCTCGATCTCTCACTTGAATGGAGCACAAATCCTTGGGAGTGAGAGAGGAGAGGAGAGAGCTTGTTCTTCTCTTTTTGGTCTCAAGTTGCAAGAATGGAGAAGAGTGTAAGAGCAAAGAAAGGGGGTGAGGCACACTGCCTTAACCCCCCACACATAGGCTCCCACAGCTCGCCAGCCGCGCAGGCCTCCCAGCGCTGACGAGCAGGCCCAAGCAGCTCCCTCTGTCCAACGGCCACAAACGGATGACCAAACATCTCCTTCCACAGCTGACGAGCGGGACCAACAGAAGGGAACCAGCAGTAGCAGCAAACAGCCCTGCGTGCCCCTACTACGTGCGTGGGCCCCCAACAGTGAAACAGCAGGTGGCGTGGGTAGTAGAAAAAAATAGAGCGGCTTACCGGGCACACGCCCCCAGGCGCTAACCCGCGCACTCCCTCACGCAGCCTAGGCAGGTGGCCTCCCATGGGGAATATTTTTTTTCTTTCTTCACGGAACGAAGCAGCAGACGCGCGCTCCTCCACGCTAGCTGGCAGTCGGGCCCCTATCGCGCTGTGCTACCTCGAGCCAGCAGCCGCATGTGCCTGCGCTCTCTTGAATTTCCAGTTTGGCCCGAGAAAATTGCCGGCCGGACGCGCTCGGCCTACGCGGGAGGAGAGCTTTTCCAACAGAGAGCCCTCGCCTAGAATTTCTTCTGGGTTGAACAGGAAATTCAGCCAGTAGCCCCCTTCCTCCTTTTCTTTTTCACCCTTTTCAAGAGCTAATTTTTCCCAAGAGTACCAAAACAAATTAAGCACTTAAGTTAGCATTACACTTGTGTGAAGTGCTAGCTTGAAATGAGCTTAATTTCCATATCTTTTTAGAGTTGTCATCAATTACCAAAAAGGGGGAGATTGAAAGGTCCTTGTTTGGTTTTAGTAATTGAGTGACAACTTAGGTGGACTAATATGTGTTTATGTTGAGATACACAGGTGATTAGTCCACAGGTACACTAGTGTGAGCAACCTATGCCATGAATGTGAAATGGCTTGGATATGTTGCAAAGCTCAACTATGTGTCAAATGAAAGAGCTCATTGCATATGAGCCATGACGTGGAGTCATGTGACTAGGTGGAGAAGATCAAGACAAGGCTTGGCATCGATGGACCGGTTGCAAGTGTGAAGGGCAAGTCAGAGGCTTTGGAGCGACGGACCTCATGTGGTGGAGAAGTTTGAGCAAAGACTTGGCGCCGATGGACCAAGGCAACAGTGAAGAGCAAGCGACGTTGAGATTGATGAACCAATAAGGCCGCATGATGAAATGAAGTGGGTCATATCATTCAAGGAAGATCAAGCCAAGTGTTGATTCATGTTGATGATCAAGAGGCTTGATGGAGGTTGGTGCTTGTGTGGCATCAACATTGGAGGAGTTGAAATGGAATGCGCAAGGCGAAGGTATATTTGTAGGGCACTTCATTTCACTGGTCAAAGGTTGAGTAGAGACGTGTATGACCGGGTTTAGAATCGATGGCCGTACTATCAAGAGGGGCAAACTTGTTTGCTTATTGGTCATCTAGTGCCACTTGAGCGATCTATCTTTGCATGCGTTGCTAGGATCGAGTGGCGGTTGAAAAGAGTTTGAAAAACCTTTGCAAAATGATTTATGAAAATGCTAACATGGCCTTAAGGTAGTGGTTGTCTCAAGGGACAACACTTGAGGTTAGCATGCTTTCAAAGGTTTGCAAAACGTTTTGAGAATGGTTGAAACCGGTGGCGAAGACGGAGGCACAAAAGGAGGCGAAGCGCCATGTGGAAGTGTTGTCTGCACGACGGCGGACTGACTGGCCTTTTTAGGCGGACTGCCCTCGGGTGTCGGACTGTGCCGAGGGTTGCCGTCAGACGAAACGCTCACACTGTTCATGGGCTGACAGGTGAACGGCTACTGTCCGGCCCTATAAGGGTAGATTATCCGGCGGTTAATTTTTGTGGAGCGAGGTTGCTGGACAGATTCTGTCCATGTCATCGAGTTTGAACGGCAGACTGTCCGGACCTTGGGGGCAGATTGTCCGGGGTAACCGTTTGAACCAAACGGCTAGTTTTAGGTGAACGGCGGACTGTCCGGGATGACCGTTTCAACTCCTAACGGCTAGTTTCAGCATAAGGGTGGACTGTCCGCAGTTATAATTTCAGCATGCACCCAAACGGCTAGTTTGAGGCCTCCCTCTATAAATAAAGGGGGTGGCCCGCCATTTGGTGAGTTTGGCACCTTGGGGACTTAGTGTCCTTGTGTGAGAGTGCTTGGGAGCCCTCCAACTTTTCCTTGTGATTAGTGCTAATCATATCGGCTAAGTGAGAGAGCGATTCTAGTGCGGTGCATGAGATATTGCAAGTGTTGGCACTAAGTGATCGAGTTGCAAGCCGGTGGTGCTTGTTACTCTTGGAGGTTGCCACCTCCTAGACGGCTTGGTCGCGTGATCTCTGTCGTGAAGCCCGCGTGAAGCTTGTGCGTGGCTCCGGAGAAAAGCTTGTGAGAGGTGTTGTGCTCGCCCCACGGGAGATGCGAAGAGCAACTCTAGTAGAGCGAGGTGTGAAGAGCGTCAAGTGGTCCGGCAGTGTCAAGTGCTAGAGCTCGTGGTGAGCACTCCACATGGGAGAATGTGACTTGAGGGTCACCACTAGTAAGAGGACCGGCGGCAACCTTGCGCTTGCCTCAATGGAGAGTAGGTGGTTGGCAAGCCATCGAACCTCGGGATAAAAATTATCATGTCAACATTATTCATCCCGTTGATTTGCTTACTCCCAACACAAGCTTGCTTTATTCATTTATATATTGTGCTTGTGTTGTTGCTCTTGTGTAGCTAGATTGCTTGTGTAACATAGTTGTAGCTCTCTTGAGAAACTAGTTGGCTTGTGTAGCCTTGCTAGTTACATTGCTTAATTTGTGTAGCTAAGAATTTGTTGAGCTCTCTAGTTTGTCTTATGTGGCCTTGCTGTTGAGTAGTGCTAGTGAGCTTAGGCTTTGTACGTTTTGCATACTAGCATGTGTAGGAGCTCCCTAATTGTTTGAATACTAGTTGCATAGGTTTGTGTGACCTTGCAAATTAGAATTGTTTAGGTGAGCTCTACCTAGCCCGGCACCTTAATTGCTCATATTAGGATCTTTGTAAGGTGTTTGAGAACTTAGATAGAGGGGTGTAGTCTTGGCTAGACCGATAGTCTTATTTCCGCACTTGCTTCAGTTAGCCGGCGCGATTAACTTTTAGAAAGAACTATTCACCCCCCTCTAGTCCGCCATCTCGACCTATCACCAGGTCGATAGAGGATCCATCAATTATTGCAGCATCTTGTTCGATGGCCATAGCTATGGAGGAGAACAATCTGATATGTCCTCCTATACTACACCCACCTTCACCATTGGCTATACGCAAGTCCTATGATAGATCTTCGCTTCGTCGAAGTGGCCGCATTGCACAATGCAACGTGTTAAAGAATTTGGGTGTTGTTGGGAAGGATGGGAAGATCAATGAGGATGCAATGTAAGACATTGTAATTTGCTGCTTATATGTTTCAGTAAGTCTGTTGCTTTGTTTCACACATTGTTTTATGTCTGCTGCTGTTACAAATCATATATCATATCTTATTGTTATAATTCACGTATCTTGCTGTTATACTTTTGATATTCATATGCTTCACATGCTTGCTGTTCGTATGTTCCATATTGTTATGGACATATGTGATGTTATCATTTCAATAGTTAATAATCTTTTATATGTCGTCATCATAAAGTTAATTTGTGGAATTAAAATGACATGGAAATTGCCTAATTATCTAACATCTGCATCCACACCAAAACCGTCAGCATGAAGAGGAAGGA